>JAATLQ010022502.1:0-16634 GCA_013421005.1 Heliconius erato x Heliconius himera
TACTACTGAACCGATTACGATGAAATTTGGTATGTAGATAGCTGAAGACCCAGAATAACATATAGGCTACTTTTTATCCCGGAGTTCCCGCGGGATTGATTCTTAAAGGAGAAAAATCGTTAAATATAGTTTATAGGAGCATACTGCAGTAGCTACCAATAGACCTATGATTAGAGCTTTGCAATATTTAGTTACCATATTTCTTATGTTGATAATATTGTTTCGTTATCATAGGGTTTTCACGCGGACGAAGTCGCGGGCGGCCTCTAGTAATATATATATATATAATAATACATATTTTATTAAATAAACGCGTTTTACACCTAATAAGATCAAAAAATTGTGGATCTGATATGTTCCACAACTTACGATGTCCATATCATTTCTTAATTCACGAAATTATTGATTGAAATAACAACGAAAGACTATATATTATGTCTTAACATCTTTAAAAGTGTTAATTTAAACACTGTCACAGACAACTTACAAAAATTATATTTTTAAATTACTTTTTTTTAATGCAAATTAAATTTTATACATTTTTAAGATACGTTAAATAAGGGAAGCATATAGTTTACCTGGGGTTGAGGAGGCTGTGTCGAAGCAGCACTCGAATTTTGAGCGCCGGCTGGTAGAGGCGACGCCCGCGCCTCTTTGGTCACGTCCATGGCCAACATGTGAGGGCCGAGCCCAGGACTGCCGCCTGTCTGTTGCGGCGTCCGCCTTTCGCACTGCTGGAGAATAAATAAAACTATTAATAAAATTATATTTTTTTTTTCAAAGAAAACAACACCTTATTTCACCATCTTTAATATTTATTTGTTAACCTTTTATTGAAATCAATTAGTATGATGAAAATAAAAATAATCTATACTATAGATATTAAATATTTTTGATTATTAACAAAAAACTACAGTAAAAAATTCAATTGATATTGAATCATAGTTCTCTTGACTAGTTGGTTAAAGCGAATACTTTTTATATAATGAAAATTAGGTCAATGTTGATGTTAAACAAAAAATACAATAATATCATAAAAACTAAATTAGCCCATAAATCTATTGGTGTTGTAAGAGACTTTTTGTGTTTAGCTTTGAATTCTGGCATCTGTTAAATTTGATAAGTATATTTAAACGAACAATCTATATAACAATGTAAATAAAATCCCACCAAAAACATCCTGTAAAAAACGAACCAAGTCTCGATGAAGCTGTTTTCTGTATAAAAAGTCATGAAATCTCTAGGTAAAGCTAATCCAAGTCTAAGTTTCTGTGATTTTTTGTCAATATAATTAAATTTTATGAGTTAGTTCAGACTTCAGAATGTTGTAAGTTAAAAATAAGTAAAAACATAAATTTGGGGCCGTCATGGCGCAGCATATAACTGCAATAATAACATACACTATAAACTAAAAACTTAAAGCGTTATTATTAATACCACTTCAGAGATAACCAAATCTATAGAGAGAAGAGACCTAAAATATATCAACTACAATAAAAAAAAAATCAGCACAACTAGTCAACCGACTAATGGGAACGTGAAACACGACTCCATTTCCGAACTATAGCAAATTATATAGACTTAAAATATCGAATAAACTAATAAAAAACAGTAATTTAAGCCATTCGGATCAAAAACCTGGCCCGCGGTAAGCGATAAAATCAAGCACGGAGCGCCGTCGTCACGCTTAATTAACACTTTAAATACGAACACTTTTCAATTAAATTTGGCGACTACGGAAGTGCATACGTGCTTCGTTTTGTTATTTAAAGGACTATCCAGATAAGGTGGAAAAATGATGTAGCGAATATATAACATAATATATGACAATGTTCTATTAAAGTAAATTAGTTTAACACTAAGTTTCTTTTTGTCAAGTTTACAATATATTATGAAGTATTGCTACTTCAGAATAGGTAGTTAGGCTAGTGTTATGACACTCCGCTTAAAATCTACAACCTCTCGTGCTTACAGTCATAGGTGTGTGCACCACTCTGGCCTCAACTGGTACTATATTCAAAGTGTAAAAAAATAAGTGTATGATTATTGTGATTTCTAATCCTTTGAATTTGAAATCATTGAAATATTTATGTTTAAAATATTTGTATATAGGCATACCTTGCATCAAGTTATTTGTATGTCTCCAAATATGAGGAAAATGGAGAAGAATATATTATAAAATAACCTCTTACCAAGAATAAGAAAAATAGAATTTAAAAAATCAGCTTCACGCTGTTAAGTAAGTAGTTAACTAGTGTTAAGACACTCCGTTCCCCACTATCTGCCGAATTCTGGAGGCATTGCGTGTTGAGTGGCAGAACTCAACGCCGACACCAGAGCGAAGAAATGGAAATATAAATTTAAGTAAATATTTCATCTCCTCGTGTGGGGATCGAACCCACGACCAGTCGGTATTACAGTCACACTTTGTGCTCCTGCGCCACGACTGGCCTCTCAAAAATCAAAATCAAAAATAAATACCAGAATAATTAAAAAACAACCACTGATGTATTTCAAAATATGTTGGAAGGTGATTTAGAAAAGTTCGTGCGACATACTTTCTAGTTCAGAACGAATCCGGCAAAGAACAAACTGGCTGAAACAATGCGGAGCATTGTGAGCTGTGACGAATGGCGGGAGCCGGTCATTTTTGTATGTTTTGGACCAAACCATAAATAATGGCCCCGGATATTGCCCGGAAACATGCACACGGTGTTCCAAATTGTGACAACGATCCTTGTTACTCTACGAAAACTAATCTACTGAAAACTATAAAATAATTATTAAAATATTTTTTGCCAATTTTAGAATACAATTAGACTATCCAAAAATTTATCTCATTAGTTACATAGAATTTCGGTCATTAATAAAAGCTACTAGAAGAATAATGGAGAAACATTTTCTCCATTCTTTTGTCGTATTTAAATATATTCTCGTATTAAAATTAATAAGTCAGTATAATGAATATATTATAGCGCATAAATAGAATAAATTAATGCAATGGTGCGCACGTGTGAAATATTGCTCACAATGTTGAAATTAAAGATTATAAATCAGTGGCCAGTGTTTAAATTACAAGTCACAAATTGCAATATTTAATATCCACACGTGGCATTTTACAAATTACTCACCACCATTACTTACATACGACTTCACTGTCATATTTTTCCTTTAATAAAGTAAACACTAGAGGCCAGTCGTGGCGTATCGACACAAAGTGTGACTGTAAAACCGACTGGTTGTGGGTTCGATCCCCACTCGAGGAGACGAAATATTTACTTAAATTTATATTTCCATTTCTTCGCTTTGGTGTCGAGGCATTGAGTTCTGCCACTTAACACGCAATGCCACTAGAATTCGGCAGAAAGTGGGGAACGGAGTGTCTTAACATTAGGTTCCCTCTGCCTACCTTGCCGTGTGCGGGATACAGCGGGTTTATTTATTTTATTTTTAAAATAAACACGTTTTATGATAATATGGAATTGTTCTCTGAATAAGACCGTCGATTACACTCGAGTGAAAAGAATTTAATTTTGAACGAACGTTAACTTAATTTCGGGCGATTGCGGACAGTCGTGTCAATTTGCGTCGCGCTTCCTGTCGACGAATGTCGCGCGGCGTAAATCACAATACAAAATCATAATTTGGTTACTGAGATGTTGATAAAAATGTACGAATTTCAAAGTAAATTCAACGAAATTCAAAACTTACAAGTTCTAATACAGAAGTAGCGTTAAAATACATTCTAATTATACATTAAATTCATAAATAAACAACTATTTTAATCAATTCCCTTATTATTAGATACAAAATATTAAAGTAAAAAATCCAAATGATCGAAGTGGGCAGGCCATGAAGCGAGGCTTCGTGAATAATTACTGTCCGAGAAGTGACAGCGACATGCCACACCACTCCCAAAACAACCCGTGGCGAATGCAGCCAGCCGAGATTAGGCGCAAAAAAGCTCACGCCTTCCATTAGCATCGACTTTCGAATGTCAATACGCACGAATTAAGATTTAACGAGTGGCCGCGCAACGGAGGAAATAAAACTGTGTGGAATATTTACAGATCCAACCTAAAATCTCTTCTATATCTATATATACATATATTTAACTTAATTTAGAACGGGAGACCGAAAGGATATTACGTTAGCCCGCTATATCCCGATTCCCAATGCAGATACGGGCTTGCAGTGAGTTTTGGAGTGCCGCGTGCGGGCCGCGAGGGACGCCGGGTTCCCGCACCGACGTAAATGATTAACACAGACGCGGTCCGAGACCAATTACGCTATGCCGCCACACTCCAAATTAGAAACTATTTTCGCCCATTAGTGGCCAACTTCATAATCAATTACACGTTAAAATTTCACAGCGCTGTTTCGGGAGCTGCATGTTTGGATAATCGGAGTTTGTGGTCCCACGGCGAGCTATTACGTGGCCGTGCGGGCCATAAAGGTTTTTGTTTCGCTGTCGGAAAATTTTAATGCATGTTCCGAATGCATTTAACTGTGGACCAAAAGTTGCAGTCGAACAAATTAATTTCTATATGAGAAGTAATAGCTGTAAAATCACAGTTGTCGTGCTACACGGCCATTTAAATAATTGTGTTTGTTGTTGAATATTTTTTAGTTATATACACATATTTATATATTACCGTTGAAATTATACGTAAACAGTTCATAAAACTGGTTCTCATTAGTGAACTAGTAATAATAAACTGGTGAAGAGCTAATAAGGGAAATCTTTGAGTCCATTTAAGGCAGACTGTAATAGGATTGAGTGCACTCTGCTAATCATAATTCATCAGCGAGATTAAAGAATAAGCGCGACGAGGGAGACTGCGCCCCCCGTGCGGGAGACAATATGATTGCCACACCTGCGGAAACAGCTAAAGTAACGAGGCGGGCTAAATAATTCAACCAACTAGCTTGTCATGGACTATGCTTAACATTCTTGCGATTAAAAATAATTCTTGGTTGTTCTTGGTTGGTATATCCATACTAATTGACTAATCCACACGACGTTTCATAAGTTCTGCTTGATGTCTTATAGGAAATAATATATTTTACCCATGCTAAAACCTATCTAACATACAGATAATTTTCTAACATTGATAAATGTAGCAATTTAAAAGTTATTATATATTTTTTATATTTGCTTTAATTTTAATTTATTTATAATTACTAACTGAATGATCCTAAAAAGTATTCTAGTTTTCATATAATATATAAATTTTATTACTTCCATTATTAAAAGTGTCCAAAAAGTAATATTTTCTTTGCGTACACATTAAAAAAAAACAAATCTTAAGCTAAAAATGTATGTAGAGTATCCTCCATGACGAGGCGCACAGAGCGGTACTTATTTAGCAGATTGCTTTCCTTTAAGTTGTTCTTTAATCTAGCACTGGTAGGCTTGCGCCCTCTGTCTCACACCTTCTGTTACGTCTGTAAGTATCTAAACACTATTGTTATTTCAACCATTGCCACCTAATGAATAATGAATCTTTAAGCAATTCTTTTACTATCAATTTTTTTGCGCTTCCCGCCGAATTTGAATGGCGGAACTCAACGCCGTGCTCTTTAGAAATATTAATAAATAATCATTCATTCTCCTTTATGCCCTTGCACCACGATATAAAATATAATATATACCATAAAAATCATACCATTTCATGACCCAAACTACCTTAAAAACTTAACAGGCAAACGTGCGTTAAAAGCAAAATTTCGTTAATACCAAACCATATTGGATTACCGGCGATACCCGGCGATACCCGGCCGTCGCAATAATATAACGAAATTCAAACATTAATAGGCTCAAACACAATCACGGATGGCCGCATAATCGAGTTAGCTGCTATTCGGCTAAACCCCTATCGCGTAATCTGCCCCATTGTCTGGGGCTCGTTGTGCTGATCATGAGGGCCGATTATTGTGGCAATTTCGTGTTTATTGTTTTCAGGTGTCTCCGTCAACAGACTCAAGGAGCAACACAATGCCCCAACTCTATCTCTGGATTTGAATGTCGTAAGGTTTAAGTGTAAATATTTAAATTACAGAATTTGGATACAAATGTAATATAATGTTGTTGTTGTGTATATATCTGTTATAATTATTTTTGATTATTAATTGGCAATATAAATCAATTTATGGAAAAACTTTAGTAATTTATAGTAAGTAAGCACATAAAATAATAGTGCTTAAGAAATTAAGTATCATCCCAAACCCCATGACAGCTAAAGTAAGTGATACTCAGGTATGAGATACGTCCAGTAAACTAAAACTTTCATATCAGTTGGATGCAACTCTAAGAACAAATAAGTAGACAGAAGCGGTGTCAAAACTGCCAAAAACAAAACTATAAAGTTTGCTTTATAACGGGTAGATATCGGTTTATCTATTTCAGGTGTCGAACTCAATTTCAGCCGGAAAAGTCGTGTTTTATAACTTAAAGCTTTTAAGTGTAACTCTACTGCAGAATTTAACTTTGTTTCAATAAATATAAATACGACCTTTGCTTGTTACAGCTACAGTTCTGCATTTAATTTTAAATATTCAAATTAAGCTAAACTATTAAATTCAATGAGTTAATTAAATCGGTAATTTAATAGCATAATTTTAAAACAGGTTGGTGCACAACACGCGACCGGTTCCACCTAAGCCTCCGTTGATCCGTTTATGTCAACTTTTTATCTAGCTTTAATAAAATCGAAAGCGTTTTTATGATTACTAAAATATATAACACGGGTAATGTAACGCAAGGATGTTGTAATAATATTAGCTGGAGCCGATATTGCTGATGTTTTATTACATTATAAAACAAACGTCTCATATTAATTATGGGACATACTACAGTCACCATCGCTATCGATCGTAAAGAATCTTTGATGGCTGTTGTAAAATGTTCCAAATCGTTGTCATGATAATTTATGAAGCATATTTATGGTCTATGACTATTAAATTCTATATTCCTTAATACTGGAAGTTCGTCTCACGGATCATACGTGTCTACAACAACTGACGTATGAGGTTACCTACCGCGTCGATCCCAAACAGTTCAAAAAATGGTCAAAAGCTGCACGACCACGTGTCGCGACAAAGTGAATGAAAACATTTCGCAGCCTATTACGAGAAGTGAGTTATAAAATAAAGCCGCGGCGAGTAAGTTCATACATTACAAGCCGATAACCAGACGAGACTTCTGAGACACAAACCAGTCCCTTTTAGTGAAATTGAAAAGTTTTCTGTTACTCATACCGCGACCACGACACCGCTCGATTTAAATCAATTGCTTTTTATAATTAACTTAGTCCATTATTGAAGTGCACTCCCTCGTTACCTCAATTAAAATTCAATCGAGATGTAGATCTATTAGAGAACGAGTTTTTCTGGCAGAAGCAATCTAGTAAATTGTTCGGAGATAAGTGCGACTCGCGCAGTCATTTATGAAAGGAACTTGATACTCTTTATCTATTCATACGTAATTATCATTCGATTTACTTTAGTAGTCTCATATTCAATTACATTTCTTAATTCCATATACATCTTTATCTATAACATCGTTCTTTAATTTACAAAAAAGTCAGATCAGCTTCACGCTGTATCCCGCACACAGCAGGGTAGGCAGAGGGAACCTAGTGTTAAGACACTCCGTTCTGCCGAATTCTGGAGGCATTGCGTATTGAGTGGCAGAACTCAACGCCGCACTTAACCTCGACACCAGTGCGAAGAAATGGAAATATAAATTTAAGCAAATATTTCATCTCCTCGAGTGGGGATCGAACCTACAACCAGTCGGTTTTACAGTCACACCTCGTGCCGCTGCGCCACGACCGACCTCAACCACCTCGACTTTAATTTACAAAACTATCAATATACAATTAAATAAATGAAAAATATAATAATAAATAATTAATTTGATAAGCCCGTATCCATTAAAAATATTACTATATTAGAGTAGACCCGGCCGTGTGTCAATTCTGACATTATGCAGTCGCCTCCACTAATGCAATGAAGATCCCCTGGCCATCTAGGGAGTGCCACTTTTACCTAATTCTTATTAAACATTTATTAGCTTAGACAAAAGCTATCGGAAGGTATTGGTTTCGATGGTTTATTTATGATCTCTTACAGGATTGCTATTTTTGCTGTATAATGTCCGTCCGTAAAGAGGCCGTCGTGGCCCAGGGGCACAAGGGTGTGACTGTAACGCGACGGTTGTGGATTCGATCCCCAATCGAGGAAATGAAATATTTACTTAAATTTATATTTCCATTTCTTCGCTCTGGTGTCAAGGCTAAGCGCGGCGTTGAGTTCTGCCACTCAACACGCAATGCCTCCAGAATTCGGCAGAAAGTGGGGAACGGAGTGTCTTAACACTAGGTTCCCTCTGCCTACCCTGCTGTGTGCGGGATACAGCGTGAAGCTAATTTATTTATTTTATATTTACATGTATAGATGCTAAGTCTTGATTCCTGAGTTATATTGGTTTAAAGGAGTTTAGACAGTGTGATATATAAAAGTGGATCAGAAATAGAAGTCGGACTTGCACCATCAATCAGTTTAAAATAGAATGCAATTTTGTTAAATTGAGAAGTTAGAGCGAAGTGTCCGGTCACTGATGCAACACTATCTCACGTTAGAAGATGGCTTTCATAGTTATAGTTTAATCAGAATAGTGTGCACCATTCATTAAATTAAATTAAATTACATGGGTGGGTAGGGCTGTAAGAAAATTGCTTTTATTCGTGGGGATTCATTTTAATACATTTAACTTTTTTGATTCAATCTTTTTACGTTTCTACTAAATTATAAAAGGAAAACTGATAAATTAAAAAAGGAATTATAAAAGAAAAATTAATGGATGTATGTATATAGGTATTGGTCACTCTTAGTATTGCGATTCATATTCGATGACATTGCAATGTGATAGTAGTATCAGTTACGCTTGTACAGCGAAGTTAGTAAACATGGTACGAAATTTGTAAAGCAAGCATTATTTTAATCAACAGCTATAAAAAAACAATGGGTATTTTCGAGATATTTGAAAAATATATTTTTTTACACGGTATCCCACATTTAGCAGGGTAGGCAGAGGGAGAGTTTTAAAACACTCCGTACATCGCGTACTATCGCTCGCCAAATTATGGGGGCATTGCGTGTTGATCGGCGGAAATCAACGCCGCACTTTACCTCTATATCAGAGCGAACCAATGGAAATATTAAATATTTTATTTCCTTGAGTGAGAATCGAAACCATAAGCTATCGGATTTACAGTCACACACTTGCGCCCTACGCCACGACTGGCCTACGACACTAAAAATTTAAAAAATATTGCCCAAGTTATACTGACTATGGCTCTAACTTATCAGAGATGCATATTAACCATATACCTATTCAGATACCTATATTATATAACTATAACCTTATGTTCTATAAAAAATAATTACATATTTCAGTCTAATAAAGTATATACAAATAATGAGCTCGTAATATGCGCATATTGATATCGCATATAATATGCATAGCTTTATCGAAATATTTTAATTATACATAATAAAAAATATATCTTTTAGAATTCTTGACATTTATACATTATTACCTTGATACCACACCGAAGAAATGAAGATATTAATAAATAATAATCCATTCCCCCAAGCGGAAACCAAACCCAGAACCGTCGCGTTACAATCACACGCTTGTGCCCCTGAGCCACGACGGCCTTATATATACATTTCTTAATACAATTTACCTTAATACAAAAAAAAGCATAATTAAAAATAATTACTTACAATTAAATAACTTCGAAATAATGTATATACGAATCGATTATACGACCACAATACTTTAACTATTGGAAAATTAAAAATATACGGCGAAGTGTTCGAATATATCAAAACACGTGTCTACAGTGTCGTATTCTAGTAAAAACTGAATGAAATATGAATGGACGGGGCGACGCGAGCTCTATCGCGGTTTCCTGTTTGATAATACCCTTAATGAGTCGTCTGTATGTATGTGTGTTTGTTTCCAAATAACTAATTACAAGCTGATAACAACAATAACCCTATAGAATCCTAATTTATATACAAATGTTAAGTTATGCTTCAATTTAATTGTTTCTTTCTTTAAACTACTTTTCAACTTAACTACGGTTAATTAACATAATGAAGTATATTTACATACATATTACTTATAAAAAAAATCTGAAATGTTAATTTTTTTTTATTCTAAATTTTTTTTTTTACATTTAAAAATATTTTAACACAAATAAATAAAAGGTAAAAGTGGAAATTCCAAAGAAGAATCATTGCTAACTTAATTGATGTAAGAGGAAAACTGTTTTAGTGTACAAAAACCAATGCAAAACAATCATATTTTACTGTATAACTATTATTTACAATATTATCCTCTTTACAGCAAATGACGCGCCATAGAAGTTTTTACATTCGTCTACCATTGTTACATACTACGTACATACGATATTTTTTTAAATTATATATTATGTTGACGTTAATTAAATTATTAACGTCGGCGTAAATTAAATTATTTTACGCGGTTTTAAAATTAAATAAAATGATAATTAACTAAACGAACGTTGTGAGGTCTGTCGTGACGCAGGGACAAGCGTGTGACTATAGCGGCTGTGGGTTCAATTCCAACTCGAGGAAATCAAATATTTAATATCTTATATTTTCGCTCTGGTGTCGAGATAGAATGCGGCGTTGGGTTCCGCCACTTAACACACAATGCCTCTAGAATTCGACAAAAAACGGGGAACAGAGGGTTGTGCACCTATCACTAAACCATATAGTAACCATTTAGTAGTAAATAACAAAAGAATACTTAAATACTTATTTAGAAAACTTTAATTTTTATACGTTTTCTAAATAAATATTTTTCTTTCCTAAATGTGGAATAACACTAAAAACTGTTAAAAAAAACAAATACTTGTTGCTGTAAAACCCACACAAAAAACACTATCACTAAAAAATGAGTAGTGGTGAAGAATCATAGTTTATTTTCGAGATTGCACGTGTGCACATTGCAAAATGCAAAAAAAAAAGGCTAATATTATTTTTCAATTCCCATACAAAGGTGGTCGGTGGTCGGTGCGCGGCTGCAAATTGGTTGTATTGTCAATTTGGGCAGTGCGTGCCGGGGCGCAGATGAAATGTTTATTTTCAATTTCGAGCATTTTCCCCACCGCGCCAGCCGCAGGATTAGGATGTGAAACAACTACACTATTACTAGATAGTTTTAAAGAAACAACCGATATCCGCACAACGTTTTTACTAGCGTTTACTTTTCCCAAAAAAAAAATACAAAAACGAAATTTGTTGCCGCAATGGAAAAAATAATACGTGGTGCGGGTAGTGTTAAGATAGGTAATTTAATTTAAAACTTACTCAGCTTCACGCTGTATCCCGCACACAGCAGGGTAGGCAGAGGGAACTTAGTGTAAGACACTCCGTTCCCCACTTTCTGCCGAATTCTGAAGGCATTGCGCGTTGAGTGGCAGAACTCAACGCCGCCGCCGTTTGCCTCGACACCAGAGCGAAGAGATGAAAATATAAATTTAAGTAAACATTTCATCTCCTCGAGTGAGGATCGAACCCAGAACCAGTCGGTTTTACAGTCACACTTTGTGCCGCTGCGCCACGACTGGCCTCATGGTTGATAACAAGCTAAAAAATAAAGTTTAAGGTTTAAATAGAAACCGTGAAGTAGCTTTATGGCCAAATCTGTTTTTTTATGTTCTGAATAGCATAAAGTGGAAAAAGAGAACTTACAAATCGAAGATCACGACTGCCTAATCGCTTTTAAAAGCATCAGTCGCACTTGAGGGGCTAATTGCGGATAATTGCTAACTGTGAAAATAATATCACGTTTAAAGCCAATTCACGATATTTTTACTTACAATTCTTAAATTTTATATAAAAAAAACTGGACAAGCGCGAGTCGGGCTGGGATTCCGTACTAACATTGAAGGTTTTAGAGCCTTTTCTGAATTACAGGCTTAGCTTAGCCAGAGCCCTTTCATCTGATACTTCATTTGAACTAGCGGCTTTAATACCAAATTTTGCTCTTCTAAAGCTATTATTCTTTAGGATTTAACCACAAATTTATAATTTCATTTTTTTTTCCTAAGCTAGTACTACGAACCTACTACTACAAAGGGTTTCTTTTTTTCTTAAAAGTACGAAACCCTTAAAAGTAAAAAGTTATAAAACATGAAATGAAATTTATAAAAATATTTATAAACCAAAGTTCACCTGTACGTAAGAGCTATATCGTGAACCTTAATTGATCGTCAAAGGTTCCTTACTTCCGTGGGAGAGAAGTAAGTTTAAATATTAGCATACTTTATGATCCGTGTTTACTTAGAACATGCTTTCGGATACTTTGAACGATACCGCCAGTTTCTAGATAAAGAGTTAACTTACAACCAATCCATTGTTATTACTGTGGGGTAATATAGCTATGCATTATAAGTTTTAGAAGCTAGGTCAACTATTAAAATTAATTGTTTTCTTGAAACAATATATTTACGTAATATTAATAAAATTAAAAGACTTTTGACAGATTTATTAATATTTTATTTATTATTACTTTCAAATACTAGTAATAAATAATAGTACTTAGCGCAATTATTAATATTAATAATTCATCCGTCTAAGAATGCTTTCGTCATTGTATTGCCGTCTATGGTAATATTTTTATTTCTACAATCTCCACAAACAATCAAAAATCTATAAACATTTTTTTTATCAGCTTCACGCTGAATCCCGCTCACAGCAGGGTAGGCAGAGGGAACTTAGTGTAAGACACTCCGTTCCCCACTTTCTGCCGAATTCTGGAGGCATTGCGTGTTAAGTGGCAGAACTCAACGCCGCGCTTTGCCTCGACACCAGAGCGAAATGGAAATATAAATTAAAGTAAATATTTCATCTCCTCGAATGGGGATCGAACCCACAACCAATCGGTTGAACAGTCACACTTTGTGCCGCTGCGCCACGACTGGCCTCTATAAACATTTAATAGATGTAAATGAATAACCATTATTAAAATTAAATATATTAATAAAAAATAACCAAACCAAATTAGCAACGGTCCATCCATCAATCAACAGTAGAGCAAACTCAACAGAATCCGACGACGAAACTCTACCTACATTAACCGTATGTAATAATATAACGAATAGGATGTAGCGACCGACCGAAGCGCGAATACCGTCGCGTAACCGGAATACCAATAGGACGCCAGCTTATTAACTCTCTCCTTTAATTAAATTATTAGAAATCTCGATCAGAGCTAATTAACAAAGAATTCCAACATTTCGGTCCACCTATCGGGTATTAATTAAAATTGACAAAAGCCGCGGGCATACGAGCGCTCACCAAATATCTACTCTATTAATGAAATGATCACTCGAAACTAATTAAATTATGAAGTTAATGGTGCATGCATGTGATATCGGACTAGTGCATGCAACAGCTGCTCCTCTTCAGCTTTTCGGTGCCAGTTTTTCGTGTTATCTAATCGATGTCGCGTTATGTATGGACATGTCGTAAACTGTCTTATCGTTTCACTTAATAAGCCATCTCGGTTCTACTTAATGAATCATTTATTTATATATTAAGATTGTGCGAGACTTCTTAATAAAAAAAAATATAGTGACTTTTTTACTTAGGCTGTATGACAAGAAATAAAAAAAATATAAAAAAAAAGTATAGAAAAAAAAATATACTGACTTGACGTTTTCATTTAGGCTGTATAACTAAATTCACTTAGGCTTTATGACAAGGGTTGAAATTAAAAAAAAAACCTAATATCATATTCAATTTCCCACGTCGTGGACATAAAGTGTCGTAACGGCGCAGAAGGCACGCCACGCCACTGTAGGCGCAGCGACATTAAAATGAGTAATTATAATAAAGCTGATATGTCCTCATAATTAACTAAGCTTGATGAAGAGTGCTTTGACGAGAGCAGGTAACAAAAAAGCGCATTAAGCGCTGAGTTATACTTGGACGATGTTTTTAATTAATTTAAAATTTATACCTACGAGTATGTTATTACTATAAGCTGTTATTTTAATAAGTAATAAATATGTGACGTTATGAAGAAACGTTATAAGTATAATACAATTAAATCTGATCCATAGAATAAACCATGAGCAAACAAACCAAAATAAATTAAAAAAAAGTATTGTATACCAAACCAAATTAAATATGTCAACACTAAATAAAACAACATCACAACAAACACAACAAAATAAAGTCAACAAATTACCTCTCATAGCAAATATTGCAAATTCTTTAAAATGTGATCACAAAATTTACTTAATAAAAAATTATATAAATATTCCAGAAATAAAAAAAAGAAACATTTATAATTTGTAGCGCTTCAGCGCTGCTATGATCCCGTCCACAGCAGCACTAGCGCTAATTAGACGGAGTGACAACCCACTCCCGCCATAAAGCGCTGCAGATTTATCGCCACAGATTATTTATATTATGTTTATTAGGCCCTGCCCTGCGCGCCCTCGCAGCTTTCCAACTAATTGAATTGCACGGATTTTTATACGGGCACCTGAAGAGTCTGTTAGATATTATATAATTACTTTGATGGCCTTCATTTTTAGTAGAAAATATATAGATAGATAGATATATATAGAGATTGAGGCCAGTCGTGGCGCAGCGGCACGAGGTGTGACTGCAAATCCGACTGGTTGTGGGTTCGATCCCCACTCGAGGAGATGAAATTATTTACCTAAATTTATATTTCCATTTCTTCGCTCTGGTGTCGAGGTTAAGCGCGGCGTTGAGTTCTGCCACTCAACACGCAATGCCTCCAGAATTCGGCAGAAAGTGGGGAACCGAGTGTCTTAACACTAAGTTCCCTCGTGCGGGATACAGCGTGAAGCTTATATATATAGAGATACAAATTAAAAAATATTGATAGTATTTTAATATAGCACCGCATACTTTATAATAAAATAAACGCGTCCAGCAATGTTAATTAGACTCGTTTTAGATTAAATCAATTAACATAAAATTGCCTAATGAACTAATAAATGTTTCGATTAAACTATTGAAATAAATTTGATAACATTATTATTGTGAGCACCCACCTACGACTAAGTACCTACCGAAGTGATATTTAAACTTTTTTTTTTAATTTAAATTACACCAGAATAACTGGAAATAAGACGTGGAATTCATTAACAATTATTAAACAAAAATAACTTATCTCGGTCGATCATATAACTTTAATTAATTAAAAGGTAATATCTAATTATATTAATAAAGAGGCTAGTATAATAATATAAATAAAACAAAAACTTAAAACGATGTACTTCGTTCTATATTGGGTTCTCTATTTTTTAAGTCGACTGTTTCGGATTTTAATAAGCCAGCTTCATTATAAAGAAGTCAATTACTAGAACCGACCGACACATGTACATTATAATTACATAGCATCTCATTAATCATTGGCTAGAAACACTAGTTATTTTGGCAATCGCTACGTCTTTGATAAACAACGTCTCCTCCCGAACGCCGCAATGATAAATTGACATCTAAAATAGCCTGTTTTGTAATTTTATAACATATACAAGTTGATATGGCGTTATATTAGGCCTTATTTTCTAATAATGTTTACTGCAAAATTAGAGCATATTAGAATATTCTACTAGGTAACGTAGATATATCTAGGTTTAGAAAGTCATTTTCATGATAAGTGGTTAAATAAGAAATCCTTAACCAGCGAGAGAAATATTAGTTCTATATTAAAACTATTCTAAAAACATTCATCGATATGTGAATTAAATCCATAATCATATCGTATAATTAGACATACACCAACTGCGCCACGACGGCGACAATTCACTTAGTGCAATACAAATTAAGAGCATATGTAGAGTACTAAGATAATAAAAAAAGAAAGGAATACAGAACTTGATATTTAACAAGTCGTGATCGTTACCATCGAAATGATATTTCAAATTATATGTAAATAAACATGTTACATTATGAAGAAACGTTATAAGTATAACACAACTAAATTACGGAGTAACAAGAAAAACGAAGCATACATCTGATACATACAATAAACCACGAGCAAACAGACCAAAATAAAACGCCACCACACCATGGAAATGGCGACACTATTAAAGAATATTTAGAATTTATTTCGCAGTAGCCACGCTCAAGTCGCAGCCGTGTCCTTATCCGCGGACACCGCTATCCGATGTTGTATCTTTCGTTGATTTGTTGCCTTGGCTGTACAGTGTGTTCTGAAGCTAATTAATTTTAATTGGATCGCAATGCATCTATTGTACGCCCGACTTTTGACCCCCCGAGCTCTGGACGCAGAACCGGCGTAATACCAACTCGTCGTGCTTCTCGTATTTCAAATTAGTATTCCTAGAAATAAGCGCATAATAAATACGGAGAAATCCCTGTTTATTGAACAGGTGTTCCACGTCTGTTTCACGCTTGGTGCTGGCATGTTCTTACATTAATTACTTTCAAATATATATATATATATATATATATATATATATATATATATATATATATATATATATATATATATATATATATATATTTTCTTAAATTGAAAT
>JAATLQ010022502.1:16734-44929 GCA_013421005.1 Heliconius erato x Heliconius himera
ATATATATATATATATATATATATATATATATATATATATATATATATATATATATATATATATATATATACTCTTAAATTTAAATTCATAGCTATATATTTTAAGCGTAAGTGTCACTAGCTAGTAACTATATCATAAGAGATGGTATCAGTGATATGGGACTTTGAATGTGCTTGCTCCTAATCCATGCATTATGCCACTTCCAGGGCTGCCACTCGCAGTGTATTCACACTCGCAACAAACGCTATTAATTTTCCGCTCGTGTACCTCATCTAGTAACGACTCTATCAAATTATAACGTTAAGAAATCTCAGCTGTCGGATTAATGCGATTTAAAAAGATTGCATTCGTATATATTTTTTTAGATCTATTTCATATAATAAAATTTTAGCTATATAAAATTAGACTAATTATGATTGCACTTGATAAAAAAATTGGATGTTATTTTTTATCTCTATACATCTCTTTTATTTCACAATGTTTTTATTTATCTACTTTCGATTTTACGTGTTATGTGGCGAAATCCAATTCCAGACCACCAAACTATAGGAAAGATTATAATTTTAAAAATATTTGTTACGTCCGAATTAAGATTGAATCCACTACCATCGTGAGAGTGACAAGAAGATATGGTGGATGTACTAACTTTAACAATAACCCTAAAGCCTTTCAGAACACAAATAGCGACATATATTTACTATGGGACACTACGTCTCACCACGCCAGGTACTCGCTGCTGGCAACAAAGAAAAAATCGGGACAGCATACGCTGTACTCGTTTAATCTCATGAGCAGGCTAATTGTCCGCGGCAGTGACGATGACAGCCGGGACCCTGGGGGAGGGCGGGGCACGTGACCCGTCACTCGCAGGCAAATTAAAACATTCCGTTATTATTTTCAATTCGCTACCCCGCGTTTCACTGCGACTACCTATTCTGGATTTTTTATATATTTTATTATTAATTATATTTGAGGCCAGTCGTGGCGCAGTGGTACGAAGTGTGATTGTAAAAGCGACTGGTTGTGGGTTCGATCCCCACTCGAGGAGATGAAATATTTACTTAAATTTACATTTCCATTTCTTTGCTCTGGTGTCTAGGCTAAGCGCGGCGTTAAATTCTGCCGCTTAACACGCAATGCCTCCAGAATTCGACAGAAAGTGGGGAACGGAGTGTCTTAACACTAGGTTCCCTCTGCCTACCCTGCAGTGTGCGGGATACAACGTGAAGCTGATTTAATTTGATTTGATTTAATTATATTAATCTGTAATGTTTCGTTTCATTTGGGTTGAATAGTAAAATATTTACATACAATTGATGTATTATATTATTTCGTATAGTCTAAGCTGTTTGTGCGATAGGGTCAAATTAGTCATTATAGAATTTCCGATTGTTTATATTCAATTTAGAGGATGTGACACAAAATTCATTATTCCGTTTGATTTAATTTTTATACGATATATTTAGTTTTAGGAGGCCAGTCTGTCGGTCTATCATGGCGCAGGGGTACAAATGCGTGACTGTAAACGCGACTGGTTGTAGGTTCGACCCCCACTCGAGGAATTATGGATATTATTGGAATAGATTTTATAATATTATCATTTCTTCACTCAACACGCAATTCTTAAAGAATTCTGTGGAAAATATGGAACGGAGTGCCTTACCACTAGGCTAGCTCTGCCTGACCTGCTGTGTGCGGGATACAGCGTGAAGCTGATTTAATATTTAGTTTTGACTTAATTTTTTAATCCTAATAGACATTGATATCTGACCGGGACTGGCGTCAAAGTAATATTGGCCGCCGCCGTTGGCGTAGAAATTTTAATAATTAAAAATCACCCCACCCATATAGGGAACGCACTGCACATTACGCTTTAACACTTTTAATTAAAAATTCTTATGACTAACTATTTTAGTAATTCTTTTTCAAAGTGACGTTATGCATCAAAAGTAAGTACATCATAAATATTATAACAATACACGTTGTAATATCAACTAATATTAAATCAGTGTATGTGTGTTATTGTTAACTTAACTAACTTACTCATTAAATCATATTACTATTGGTACATAAAAAATAACATTTAAAATAAATAAACCAACTAAAAGTGAATTCCGTGACATGTAGAGAACGGAGTGTCTTAACTCTAGGTTCTCTGCCTATCCTGCTGTGTGCGGGATACAGCGTGAAACTGAAACTAATTAATTGTACTTTATTTAATAAATTATACATATATACATATAGTGAATAGTAATTTCAACACCAATCTCATATTAAACGTCATGCATAGATACCGAAACCGCATAATTTCATTAACATGTCTACCAAGTTTATTCGACGCCGTCCACATATTACGCCGCCGATTCAATAATGAAATATAAGTCTGCATAGAACAAACAAAACTATTTTTAATTTCCGCTTCACTTCAACGTGCGTAGAGTATAGTAATATAGAAAAAATAGCAAACATTCACAGCGAATCCAATAGGTTAATCGGGGGTTATTAAGCCCCTCTTTCGTCCCACCTGATCGCCTCCCGGCTATAATAGAAATACCAGGGTCTTATTATTAAAATTGCTGCTAAATTGCTCCCCCGCACTCCCCTTGAATTTCGTAGGTCGAAGGTGAGTTATGACGTGGTGTACTATTGCTGTCATTGTCGTCTCGGGGAATATGATTACATTCCTAATGTTTTTTTTTTAATTATAAATATTCCTACAAGTAAAATAAATACTCTTTGGTATAGTCTAAACTGTTTATACGGTATGGTCAAATTGATAATTATAGAATTGCCAATTGTCCATATCCAATTTAGACGATTTTACAATGTCTAAATATTTTTATACACACATATGGTACAGTATATTTTCAATATATATGACACAGTTACGCAAATGTAAACGCGACTGGTCGTGGGTTCGATCCCCGCTCGAGGAAAAGAAATATTTAATTTCTTTTTCTTCGCTCTGGCGTTGGGGCAAAGCGCGGCATTAATTTCTGCCACTCATCACGCAATGCCTCTAAAATTCGTCGGAAAATGAAGAACGGAGTGTTTTAACAGGAGTTTCCTTCCACATACTCTACTGTGAGCGGGATACAGCGTGAAGCTGAAAAAACAAAACCAAAACCGCGTGAAAAACCAACACGCGTAACTGAACTTCGACACTAGATCGTGTAACGCAGCCGTTTCGAATGACACAAAGCGATACTGCTAGAGCAACCTTACACAAACGTACATTAGATTACGCACTGTGGTAACTCAATCAGCGGCAGTCAGTGGTATTATAATAACAGTAGTATTGTTGGCTCTGTTCTAGGACATTAATTAAGTAAATACCTACTACCTACTACCCACTACCTAATACCTACTACCTACTACCTACTACCTATATCGAACGCGTCAGCCGATGAGCTAATTAATTGACCGTAATATTGGTGCAGCGCCTGGCCAGTGTGGTGTGGTTTCAATAATAACTACTTATATACGTTTCTGATAATTTCCATTGTTTTTCATTTGAACGGTAATTCGTTTAGAAATTGCTTTGTTGATGACTACATCGTCTGTTTTATTGCGATAAGTTTGTTTGTTGTGTATAGTTGAGTCTAGATTGTGTTTTGTTTTCTTATAGGGTTTTGGGGTTACGAAATGTGTCTGTGAATGCGACAGGTTGTGGGTTCGATTCCCACTCGCGGATATGAAATATTTTGTAATGTCATTTTCATCGCTCTGGTGTCTTCACCAAACGCGGAGTTGCGTTTTCCACGTATTGAACGCAATGCCTCCAGAATTCGGTGGAAAATGAGCAACGGAGTGTCTTAGCACTAGGTTTCGTGTACCTATTCTGCTGTTTAATAAATGGAGCGACGCTAAAAATTTATATTTATAATTCGAGTAATCCCTACTCGAGGGGATGAAATATTTGCTTAAATTTATATTTTCATTCCTTCCCTCTGAGGTCGAGGTGCGGGATACAGCGTGAAGTTGATTTAAACAATTCAATAATAAAATTACGTATTACGTACGAGTATGCATGTATGTTTATTCATTTTGTAATCAAGAAAAACCTATTACTCAGAAACGTAAGTTTATCGGTAAATAATATTTATATCGAAAACCACAAGATACGCTCGGAAATGTGCCAACTAACTAAAACAGGATAACCGTTGGGAATTATTACAATAATAAGTTGTCACTACGTTTCATTCATAAAAACGTTAATATGAATAAATGTATGTTTTACCTCTACAAAAACTCCAACTATTTTCCTTATATACAAAAATTGGAAACAATTTTTGAGGAAGTCGTGGCGCAGCAGTCGAGAAGATGTGAAATATTTACGTAAATTTATATTTCCATTTCTTCGCTCTGGTGTCGAGGCTAAGCGCGGCGTTGAGTTCTGCCACTCAACACGCAATGCCTCCAGAATTCGGCAGAAAGTGGGGAACAGAGTGTCTTAACACTAGGTTCCCTCTGCCTACCCTGCTGTGTGCAGGATACATCGTAAAGCTGATTTTGATTTGATTTTGGAAACAATTTTGTTTTATTATACATTTGAATACCTACATACATATATTTACAAATTGAATATTTTATATTGTTGTGAGTTGCAATGTTTTTAATATATATCGAAAATGATATCCGGATGCTTCTCATTTAATTTTTGGCTATAATAGAATTTAATTACCGTGGCATTCGACGAAACTCTTTGTTACATGTTAATAAAATATTTTATTAATAATAATTATAATTATGATAACAACTGCTTTGGCTACACGGGAGTATAATCGGCTGTGTATAAATGATTAATTCGTGGAATTTAATTATTAATATTTGTTAATATAATTACTTAATGTATATATATCTGTATCCCGCACACAGCAGGGTAGGCAGAGGGAACCTAGTGTTAAGATACTCCGTTCCCCACTTTCTGCTGAATTCTGGAGGCGTAGCGTGTTGAGTGACAGAACTCAACGCCGCGCTTAACTTCGACACCAGAGCGAAGAAATGGAAATATAAATTTAAGTAGATATTTCATCTCCTCCAGTGGAGATTAGTTTTTTGGCGTTATAGTATAGAAAGTAGTGAACAAATAATTTATTAATTAAAAAAGAAATGCTATTTTGATTTATAAACTATATATGAGTAAATACAAAAAATAACTATTTACTTATGACATTTAATTAATTATAGCACATTGAACATCTTGAGGGTATTTATGGCGGATTGCGTCGTAACTGATTAATTGAGTGCATAACATGACGCGCCTAATCACACTGTAAAGCGAATGTCAATAATGGCTGTCTATACTCTATATTTGATTAACATTTTGTTTTAGCTTCACGCTGCATCTCGCATGCAGCTGGGTAGCCAGATCAAGCCTTATGTTAAGACACTCCGCTCTCTCCGCCCATTTTCCGCCGAATTCAGGAACCATTGATGGTGAGTTGCGGCACTAAACGCCGTTCTTTGCCTCAATAGCACAGTGAAGAAATAAAAATATAAAATATTTTTTCCCCCGAGTGGGAATCGAACCAACATTCACATGCTTATGCTCCTGCGCCACGGCTGACCTACTACTATTAAATATATCATAAGAAAAAAAAACATTCATTTAGGTTCCTAGAAAAATAATTATATAAAATTAAATGATCCCTAACAATCTTTTCTACATGCTACGTGACATTAATGAAGTCAATTATTGTTTTGAACAAAACAAACTTGCAAGCACTAATTAAAAAGTGAGCTGATATTATCATATAAAATTGGCTTAATTATAAATATAATTAATTATAATTAATTTATTGTTATTCTACTAAAATTGTTATAAATTTATATAATCTGGATGAATCTATTTAATGTAAATGCTATTATTTTTAACGCATTTTTACTTATTTGAAAATGTAAAATTGTAAAAACTATAAGGGTAACAAAAATTGTTGGAAAAGGGATAAAATAGAGACATGCTACGTTCTCCACTTTTTGCCCATCTTAGAGATATAGTGTCTTTTTTTATGATAAATATTATTTTCATATTAGATATTAATATAGAACAAAGTAATAAGATAGAAAGAAAAGACATAACCACCATGTTCAATTAAGCACATCTCAACCACTATAAGTACATTTTTCCCCAGTTCATCTAGACTAGACAAAGCACAGTGCTTGAGTTTCGTTTTCTTTAAAAAGAATGCAAGTGAAATTTCTGTCTAGCTAATTTAAAAGGTGTATGAAGACAAAAAGGACACTCTGATGACACCTTAAAAACTGGTTAAGTGCGAGTCAGGTAACCCACGTAGGTCAACGGGAATTACATCTTACAAAAATTGACAAACACAATAATAATATCTTTAAATTTTCTCATTTCGGATCTTTTCCTTTTCTTGTATTTTTATAAAAAAAATGGTGGATACCTCCACGTGATCATAAGTATTAATAGACCAGACAACCAAGTGATCCTATAAGTTGCGTGTTTACCTCTTGTACGAATCGATAAAAACAAATCACCGATCCAATCTACGAATTTGAAAACGTAAACCATTACAATCAAACCTACACCACTCATATCAATCAGGCATCGCGACAATCCGCATAATTATAATTAAAACTCGAACACTCACAATATTGGATCAATGGCGGTCGTTTGGTTGGACCGACGTGCCCCGCGCCCCGTGGCCGTGTTTAACCGTTTGGGGCAATTAGTTACAAAATTAATTTGATTTGATTAAAATTAAAATTTTATTGTTGAAGCCAGTCGTGGCGCAGTGGCACAAAGTGTGACTGTAAATCGACTGGTTGTGGATTCAATCCCCATTCGAGGAGATGAAATATTTACTTAAACTTATATTTCCATTTCTTCGCGTTAAGTTCTGCCACTCAACACGCAATGCCTCAGAATTCGGCAGAAAGTGGGGAACGTCTTAACACTAGGTTCCCTCTGCCTACCCTGTTGTGTGCGAGATACAGCGTGAAGCTGATTTATTTTTTAAAATTTTATTGCGTTATTAAAATTTAATTTTTCCACTATATTCTAATAAATATGTTTTTGTGTTTAGTATCGAAATGAACGGGGAACCACGAACATGTTAAATTGGAACGTGATTACTATGGGTGATAAACAAGTATGTGTCACTAAAAAGAATAATGCCATTTATTTTCTTATCTCAATGACATAGAGGCCAGTCGTAGAGCAGGGGCACAAAGTGTGAAATCGGCTGGTTATAGGTTCCCCACTTGAAGAAATAAAATATTTATTTAAATATATTTTTTTCAATTCAACCATCTGGTGTCGAGTCAAAACGCAGCGTTGATTTCCGCAACTCAAAACACAATGCCTCCAGAATTCCATGAAAAATGGGGAATGGAGTATCTTAACACTATGTTCCCCTACCTACCCTGCTGGAAATTAAAACCTGAGAATTATACCTTTGATTTTCTTATCACAATATCATAAAAACACCATTCATTCGATTTCTATTCTACTAAAACATTGAAATCTAATTGACAAACCGTACCAGTTAGGTTTCTGCTATAATAGGATACTATACTAAGAAACCCAAGTTTCAGAGTTGAGCATCTAGTTTCAAAGGCGGGTTTCTGATAAGTGGATTAATTACCTGGATGATCTTCCACTTAAATTAGTCTAACAACCGTATTCTATTACACATGCTGCTTCACTTTGAGTCGACCTTATATTATATAATATATCTATATCGGTCTAAAGTATCTTACTGAGAAGCTCCGATTTAAGCGTTACTTGAAGAGGTACACGTTGTTTTATATATTTAAAATTTTATTGCCAAACACAATTATTCTATAAAAGAACTTTATATTATGAATATTAAAACAACTA
Source organism: Heliconius erato x Heliconius himera (assembly GCA_013421005.1). Classification (NCBI taxonomy): domain Eukaryota; kingdom Metazoa; phylum Arthropoda; class Insecta; order Lepidoptera; family Nymphalidae; genus Heliconius; species Heliconius erato x Heliconius himera. The sequence goes on from JAATLQ010022502.1 coordinate 24,585, forward strand.
TTTAATGTTTTAGTCACTTATAGTACTTAATAAAATATAAAAATATTTGTTTAAAGCTTAAGTTAAGTATAAAATGGCAGCTGAGTAAATAAGACATAAGCAGCTGTAACAAACATTGAATCACAGAGACGTATCCGTCGTCAATTAAGCGGAAATCTATGAGTACCATAGTGAGAATGGGGTCAAATATTAAAATATTCTTAATTATAGATCTATAAATTACATCATTTCTAATGTTTTTACGCTTCTTTCACATTTTCCCAAAAAAACCTCTTCGGTTCCTAAAAAAATGTACAATAAAATCTTTAAGCTTTAAAAATATAATATGAGAAATGAATGTGTTAAATTTGAATTATAATATAATGAAGTTAGAAATTGCATCATAAAACAAAACCCATATGTAAGAATATTTAATTGTGAAAGGTATATCTTTATAACACTGACATTAATCATTTTGGATTTTTTTCAGTACTTTCATCAATTAAACTATAATATTAATAACTATAATATTGCAAAATGAAACTAGTTTTTTTTTTGTAAATATATTCGCGCTAGATGACATGCCAAGTAATCCTAACAAACTAAATCACACACCACACACACACACACAGCGATCACACAAATGAATATCTAATTTTTAATCTATATCCAATTAATATAATGCAAATTTAATGAGGCAGCACAAAACATTCCGTAGAGTATTCTATTACCAAATCACAATAGCAACACGATCTAAATTGGCTACTAAATATTCAAAACCAATACTCCATACGAAACATACACGGGTAATTCCACAATGGCGGGCTAATTCAATTTGAATCACACACAATATTCTATTAATAGTGATGGACAGGTGTAATCAAGCAGCGCGCTCGTAGCCCGCATTGTTCGGGCCAGGAGCGACGATGACGCCCCTGGAACTGACACCGCTACTTGTATCAACTGGCCAGCACGGTGTTGCCATATATGGCATGTATTAATCTGTCAGGGATTAATCGCTCCTTTTATGGGCATGTTCGAATGTTTATACATGTATGTCGCTATAAAGGTAGGTTAAATTTAAACTATTTCAGACAATTTTTTTTACATTTTTTAAAGTGTTATTTGAACGTATATTTCAGACAATTTACCTATTATTATTAAAAAGTTATAGCGTAATTCTAATACTACATTAGTACTATTTATCTATCTAAAAAAATATATATTTAGAGGTAAAGTCCCAAAATCTAAAAGCACATAGAAAGGCATAGACTTCCGTTATACATTTTTAATATAACAAAACGCATTTTACTTACGAAATATAGCATTAATATACATACATATATAACACAATTATTTCCAACAACACTAGACCAGACCAAAGCTCAGCATAATATTTTGACGTTCCTCACTAAACAAACAATAATTTATTTATACAAACAACAGTATGAACGCAATTACACAACACGGACCACCGTAAGCGGCCACCTCAGCAACAGCTGTCACAAACATCACTAACGAATAAATAATCCATACAAACAGATAACAAGAGATGCCAATTAAACAATACGCTAATTAATACCAAACATTGGTGTAGTGGACTTAATTAGAGTAGACTATCATTATTAAACGGACACGGCACACGGTGCACCGGCGCGGCGGTGAACAATGGTATGCTGATATTAATAACTGTTACATCGTTATTCTATTATATAAGAGAAATCGATTATGGCTATATAGAAATACTTGGGGCCAGTCGTGGCGCAGTGACGAAGTGTGACTGTAAAACCGACTGGTTGTGGGTTCGATTCCCACGAGAGGAGATGAAATATTTACTTAAATTTATATTTCCATGCCTCCACAATTCGGCAGAAAGTGGGGAACGGAGTGTCTTAACACTAAGTTCCCTCTGTCTACCCTGCTGTGTGCGAGATACGGCGTGAAGCTGTTTTATTTATTTTATTTTAGAAATACTTTGTAAGTTAATTAAATACCGACTTGACAAGCAATGGAAAGTACAAACGCAAATACAACTGTAGTATTCAATTTTTTCTTATTTTTATTTTGTGTGTTAGCTATAGTATTAGTAGTAAACAACAAAACAACAATCGCAATAAATAAGAATAATAACGTTATAATGCGAAATACAGTGAAACCCACATCAGGAACGTAAACTCTTTTACGACAATCTAATAAAAGAAGCCGCACTGTATCAGCGCCAGTTTTTTTTTAATATCAGCCGCGAGAGCCGGCCGCACTGTCCCACGGAACATTTTCCATTAATAAAACGCGAAAAAGGAATATTACATATGAAAAAGACATATATCCGTATCGCCGGACCCGCCGCTATCTTCTCGGAAGGTAATAACTTCTTTACAAGTCCAAAGTCCGAGGGATTGAAAAGCAATTTCGGAACACCCCCGCCCTAGCGCGGGGCCGGACTCACCATATTTCTTTTTCGCCGCTACTGTAATTCGCCTTTGATTTAATCTTGAGAAACAAATCTTAGAATGTGAAACTGGCGATAGGCATCAGTAGAACTAGTTTCGCTGATTGGATTCCATCCCGCTACGAGACCGACTGTTCCTACGATTTGAATTGGTCACTGCACAACTTGCTATTTGTTTGATTTTGTTAAAAGATTGCATTTCTTATTTTCTGTGTGGAGATTTTGTCTCTAAATTTATATTATAAAATATAACCCTTCTGATTATTCTAAGGAGTGAAACAAAGTTTACGATCAACTTTTATGAGTTGAATTGCAAAATAAGAACTTCTTTGAACTATTTTACATTTTTTAAAATTTTAAATTCATGTATTAAAGTAATACTAATAGTCCCAATATCTAATATATTCAAGTTACACTGTTCAAAAACTGTATTTTATTTTTTATAAAATTTATTTCACATTTAATATATTAAGTTTTATATTATTCAATAAATCTCTAGAGACGACACAACAAAACACATTATCAAGCGTTTTAACCCACACTCAAATATATAGCTTATACGTAAATAACGCTTTATGTCTGGTAATTTAATTATCTAGAACTCAGTAAAAAATCAGTTGAAACAAATCACTCAGCCAATAAACATATAGAGTGTCGACGGCTCAATTTGTAACGTATCAGTAAACTGGATAGAAACGTAACTTTAGTCGGTGTGTCCGTGGGCGGTGGAGCGTCTCACAGTATAGAGTTACCACGGTACTGGCTAAACCGCAAAATATACTTTACACGAGCATTGTGGTACCAATATATTTATTGGTTTTTTTTTCATCCCTGCTGTATCCCGCATAGAGCAGCATAGGAGCTGAGGGAACCTAGTGCTAAGATACGCCGCTCCCCAATTGCCGTTGTATGCTGGAGGAATAGCATGTGGAATTGCACCGCGCTTTGTACACCAGAGCGAAGAAATTAAAATATTAAACATTTAATTTCCTCAAGTGGAAATCGAATCCACAACGTACCGCGACTGGCCTCGATATTTACAAATTTATTATTACATTAATAAAATAAAAAGACAGTCAAAATAGAAAAAAGGGTTATGGAGACAGAAGTATGTAGACCATCAGAAATAAGAAAAAATGTATGTAAACCCAACTCAATTTGAGTTGAGACGCGCTCCATCCGACCGACCGACCGGCCGCAGATTGCTATCGTCAAAACTGTTCCGAGCGCCTTATTTATATAATCTAACTATTTGTGAGGGACAAGTACCCCTTATTACGGTATTCGCTTTCCTCTTGGCTTTCTCGACAAGTCGCAAAAAATTTGGTTACAGTTGTGACGTAAATTCCTATAACAATTACTACTTTATTTCCAAATACCATAGAGAAAAAAAATATATTTTTGTATTTTTTTATTTACAAGTTAAATATTCTTCTTTTTTTATCCAACTTTACAAATTAAATTACTGACTACATAAATGTAAAATATTGTGAATCGTTGTAGGAATACGGCAACTGAAACGCCGCTCACGCGTACCAGTAATTTTCTGGGCGAACGAAACTCTATATGGAATACGATTCTAATAGAAAAACACTTTCACAATGTTCACAGACTATATTGATACTGTAATATTTTATTAATTTTAAAATTATTTTTAAGTATATATTTTATTATCAAAGATTGTTCATTATTAATATACGATATATTTTACTATATATGTACAAGGTACATAAAGTTAACGACGTAAAAGGTGGAAGGACCTATTAGATGAACTACGTCAAATTCCAATTATATAATTTTTATTTCGGCTTCACACCAGCAGGCAAGAGCCTATCCCACTTACAACGGAGTAGGCAGGAGGAACCTAGTGTTAAAACACTCCGTTCTCGCTTTTCAATTAAATTTTTCGAGGCATTGCTTGCTAAGTGGCGGAACTCAACACCGGGCTTTTTTGCCTTGGTGCCAAAGTGAAGAAGAGCCCACCCACATCCTTTTGCCCCTGCGCCACGACGGCCTCCTCTTCTATAATAAATCTATGATAATACAAAATAGTTTATAAGATACAAAAACAACTGGATACAAAAAATATTCTTTAGTTTATCTCAGGCTGAGTTAAACAAATGCTGCCACTGTGGAAAGGTCCGCGGGCCGCGATCGGCCCATTTACTACTGTTTTCAATTTGTCGGTCGCGGCCATACATCAGCTGCGGCACGCAGCGGAAACGCCGCCCCAACTTTAATACACTTACGTTTGACATTTTTCCGCCCATTATGCATTCTTCTAAGCCAATACTTTCTGTAAATACTAGGAAATTTTATTTTACTTGGAAATCAATTTTAGGTTTCACGGAAAATTCATCATCGAGTCCAGGTCTATTTCTGTAATGTGTATAGCAAAAAGCATAGCGAAAATAGGCTTTGAAATGGAGCTCCATTTTTTTTTTATTTTAAAGTTAATTTATTAGTTGCTTTGATACAAAACTGTCGCAAAAATATTTAAAATGAAGGTCAGTACGCAATAGTTCTCTAACATTTGTCGTGGAAATAACAAGTCGACGTCGTTTGTCAACTTCGATGATAAATGCTCGCTTGTAATTGAATCGCGGGAGTTTGTTCTTTTTCCATACGCGTATTCGGAACGGATTAGTTTTTGACATTTTTATAGATTTCTAATATAACGTTTCTGATATACATCGTTTAGAGACATGTATGTAATATGTATGTATGTACATATACAGACACATTTGTCCTATGCCCATGTGTTGGCCAGTCGTGGCGCATGGCACTAGCGGGTGACTGTAATCGCTACAGGTTGTGGGTTCCATACCTACTCGAAGTAATCCGTGAATATGAAAAAAACATGTGTCCTAATTGAAATAATAAATAGCACTCTATTATCAGCAATAATAAAATAGTGTCTAAATTACTTGAAATAAATATTATAATTAATAACCTACTATCTGTAGTTTTACACAATAATACTAAACTTCAATCAATTAAAAGAAATTTACAAATTAATTATAAAATTGAACTTAACTTCGCTAGTTAATTTTTGAGAAAACTTTACATTGAATAAATACAATTCGGCAGAGACCTAGCTAGCTAGATCCACGAAAATAAGACCAAAATTTGAAAGGCTTAATTTAACAGAGGTATTTCAAAGCTCTCGGTAAAGTTTTAAACTGGACGGGTAATCATTGGAGTCAACAGCGTACCGGGTCGGCTTTCAATTTAGCGGAATTAATAACAGCGCAAAATCTGACTCCCTGCTGACCACACCGCGCGCACTGTCGCCGTAACTATAGGCTGACTGCGAACGGGTGACGCGAGTGTCATATTCTAATTTTGTGGCTATCGTGGATGTTTGTATGACACTGTCACGAAAGTTGGTGACTTATGACTGCAATAAACATTGAGATATTGTTATTTTTAATTTTATTAAACCTTATTAGATTTAATAAAAAAAAAACTTAATTAACTTATATATTTATAATCTGTTCAAAATGTAAGATGTCATTGATGACCTTTACGTGACAGATACACATTTTTAATACAATCTAAGCTACATATATCTTTTGACACACATAGAAAATTAACAATAATTAAAACAACAAAAAGAAAAGAAAAGTTAAAAGTTCATTATACACACGCCGTATGCCATCAGCGAGCATTACGGATCGAGTGCTACTAATTTCGAGGACTGTTGGTACGCGCCGGCCCACTGCGCGTTCAAATTGCCGTGGCGGTGGACGGTATTCCCTCTCGTTGATTACAGCCGATGTTTGCTACTCGGCACTCTGTACTCGGTACTCGGTACTCGGTACTCGGTACTCGGTACTCACAACGTATGAAGTACAGAGGAAATGAACGCTTTCTATGGAGGGGTATTAACCTCATTGTGAATTTCATTGTTGACCGGTCAGCTCGCTGGGAGTTATGGCCACTTGGAGCAACGATCTATTGGAGCTAAGATGAGATTTCTTGTTTATTTATACAGTATAGCATATAAAAAAATATATTTTCTAAAGATATTCTCATAGAAAGCTGGAAAAAAAGACTATGATGCTAAAAAGTTTGAGATGACTAATTAAGAAGTATTTATTCTGAACTCTGAGGGAAACACGGCCTATGCAAAGTTAAAATTAAATCATTAAAACGCGATATACACAAGATGGGCTTTAGTAAAATAATGTAGTAAAACGTAGACACAGTTTGTTCCCTACTTAATATCAAGTTGTCAAAATTTGCATAAAATCCTCGAACGAGGCCATCTCTGAAACTTTTGACTACACTTGGAAAGCGCTTAAATCGAAACGGCCGATAAATTGACGACCAATTTTTAAATAAAATATTTTCTTTTTTTTATGTTACTTTAATCTATGTATGTAGTCAAAATCAATAGAAATATATATTTTTTGTTGTATCCCGTACACATCCACCCGGATGGAAATCTGAATCAGATCTATAGGCAAACTAGTGTTAAGACACTCCGTTTCCCATTTTTTGCCAAAGAGTGTAGAAATAAAAATATCTAATTTCCTCCAATAGGTATCGAATCCACAACCAATCAAATTTATGCACGCTCACTTGTGCCCCGGCACCACAACTGGCATCAAAGAAATATACATAATATAAAGTTTCACATTCGTGTACTATATTTAATCGAATGGTCATTTCCTACTGTATGTGTGTGTGTATAAATAATAAAATATGTATTAATTTTGGAGATGGATGGACTGTTACGGCTTTCATATCAAAAAAGTTTCATTTTATAATAGCTTTAACTTTTTTCATATCCGTATCGAATTCATGTAAAGAGTTCGGCTGAACGATCAATCGACATTTAATAAACACTTCAAAGTTCATGCTACGATACGGTTTCTGTACCAAAATGATAGTAGAGGGCATACATTAAATATAGTACAAATATATTAAAATATTACAACATTAATTTTTTTTTTTTTATTAGGTATAGTTGATTTTTTCCACCCGGTATACAACATCCCTGAGTTGCTTTGTATTGTTTCGAATAGGTTAGTTATCATAACGTTATCTTTTAATGAACAGTTAAATGCGGAAATTTATAAAAATAAAATAAGCTGATAAAATATAATACTAATATTATAGATGTGGATATATGTGTGTATGTTACGCTTTCACGCTAAAACTACTCAATCAATTATCGTGACACTTTGTACACACATTCTTAGAGGTAGTAAAAAGGACATAGGACTATATTTTCATTAAAAATATATATATTATTCTTTTGCTTTAATATAAAAATAAGTTTAAACGAGCGAAGCCGCGTTAGTCTCAAGTTTATATATAAAAACGAATGCTTTTGTTTCTCTAGTATATGTGTGTGTATATAGATTCTTATATAGATAATATAATTATAATATAGTCTTCAAAACTTGAAGAATACATTATATTATCAACGATATTCTCAACGGATTAATATATATTGTTCCACTAATTTTACTCCTTCGAATATATATTGTGCACAAATATATAAAATTTTATATGCATTATAAATACATTAAAAACATACTATACCTTTAATAAAAAGAAGTTTTATTCAGAAGTACAACATACAAGAATTGTTACGCAGTCTAATTAAGTCGATATCAAATATCCAATTAAGTAATTAGTTTACTTTTATACGGCTAAGGAAACCTGAATTCTACTTATAGTATAATACTTGAAATATATTGTTAATTATACGATTCTGCTTTAAAAGAATTATACATTATTACTATTTGACTCTATTGTTGTGCAGTGTGTGATTATATTCATTGATTGTAGGTTCAAATACAACTTTGGGTTTTTTTACATGATATTATAGAGCATGTAAAATTGTCTACAATAAAGCGGAAACTGATTAACTAAGTAGGTCAATATACGTTGCTTATTCTTTACAATAGATTTACGTAAATGTAAATAAAAACTAATATAATATTATACCATTCTTATATATACGTTTTTTTTATTTTATTTTAATTTATTAATTACTTTATTTACAAAACAAAATTGAAACTAATCATTAATATGTTATTATGATAACATTATTTATTCCTTAAGATACAAATTTATGACTGATAAGTGTATTATTAATGGAGCTCTACATTTTGTCGTAATGAAGGTTATCTTGACAAACTTCGAATTAAAAGTTCACAAGGACTGTAGTCCACTGGAATAATATATATTTAGTTTCAAAGTTATACTGTGTAAAGCAGGGGTTGTCAACTTGGTCAAGGACCACTTTCATGTCATTCTTGGTAGCACGGACCACTATGCATGTAGGTATAATAAAAATTAACTGTGATAATTAAACAGAAACTTCGCCTCACCATCCCTATTAATAAAATTAAAATCGTTCGCGGACCACATTTAGGCGGACCGGTTGGGAACCACTGGTGTAAAGGGATCTAACGATAAGGATATATTGTATTTTGACTTGAATTTTATTTCGTATTTTGGCAAAAATCCAAAACCCCTATGTTACTTTATATTCACTCAATATATACCTATCAAACTCCACGAACTAATTACCTAATTATAATGGTTGTGTAATCGTAACTAAATTAAGCGTGTTAATTAATCAGTTTAATTTTATAAAATTGTTAATTTATTTGTCGCGTATTCCCTACAGCTATAGGTGAGTTCAAGTCCTAATAAATAATATAGATAATAAATAATAATATGGTTGTATTATATTTATGTCAAAATAGTCCAGTTGGATGATTGGATTCTAATTGGATGTATAGTTTTATGAGTTACAAACAGACAGACGAAACAAAAAAAATTATAAATAAACTTGTGGTGTTATTTAATTATTAGTGTTGTACCATTGTATTCTGGTATTTGAATTTTTATATACAATATATTTAAAAAAAATATATGAAAAAAAAATAATCCATAATTCTATGTTTAGTGTGCATAAGGGCTAAAATACGATACCATAGTTGACGTCAACGTTCATTCTTAATTGTCGATAACCCGCCGCGGGTCACGACTTCCTATCTCATCGACAATAGAATTGACCATACTCGAAAGGAAATGACATTTTCGAAAAAAAAAACAGCAATTTCTGTTCGTAAAAAGAAATACAGTAAAAAAATAGAGGCCAGTCGTGACGCAGGAGCACAAAGTGTGACTGTAAAATCGGCTACTTGGATTGCGGGTTCGATTCGTCCCCACTCGAGGAAATGAAATATTTATTTACATTTATATTTCAATTTCTGAAGTATTTATTTACATTTATATTTTCTTTTGCTCTGGTGTCGAGGCGGAACTCAACGCCGCGTTGCGTTGAGTTCGTAGCTCGATGAGAACGTATGGCTCAGTTGGTCAGACCGCTGGACGGTTCAAATCCCGCTACGTTCAAAATTTTATACGTTTTCTTAATAACTATTTTTCTTTTGTGCGGAATCATACTTTAAAAACGTTAAAAGTCATGTACCTATATTTTCTTTTAAATAACGATTTTTATCACATTACTTTGTGTTTTTGTATACCACAGCTAGGAAGAATTAATTATATCCTTCGTTCATTCGCTTAAAATATTCTTCAAATCAATAAATATGCAATAAATTGTAATATTTAATGTTATAATTGTTTAGACTAATAATTTGAAAAAATATTTTTTTATCATTAAATTTAGTTAATATATTATTTTAATAAAAATATACGGACGGATTATCTATTATTATAAGAAAGAAAGTATAATTTTCACACTTTTTGCTGCATTAGACTAAGGGAAAACAACTTTTTCAATTTAAACTAGCACCATTCTGTATGGATTCTAATGCATAGTATTAAAACATGTAACTCTAGCCGTCTTACTGCACGCAGCTGGCTTCGTTGATTAAACAATATTCTAATAACATTAGGTAATTAGATTAAAAAAAATATTACTATCTCTATAACCTGGTCAATTTTTTGATAAGTATAAACTAAAATATATTAAATTACATTAGAGTCCAGATGTGTAAGACTGTAAAAGTGACTGATTGTGGGTTCGATTCCCATTAGTGGAAATTAAATATGTATCTAATATTAAAAATATTTTAATTTCTTCATTCAATAAGAAATACCTCCAGAATTCTAGGAAAAATGGGGAACAGAGTGTCTTAATACTAAGTTTCCCTGTGCCTAACCCGCTGTTTGCGGGATACAGCGTGAACCTGATTCTTATATTAGATATACATTTTAAATTAACACATAAAATACATCATTACACTTGGAATCTTCATAATGAACAATACTTCTCTCGAGATGCTTAATGAAGACTCCATACCTAATTAAGCTTATTGATATGAAATGTATTGGTATATTTTCTGATGTGAATAAATCTAATTGAGGTAATGAAGAGATATTTCTTAATTAGTGGTGTCTATACGTCGATGGGCACACGTTCCGTACCGAAACGGGTTAATTACCACCGATAACTCTTTAATTAACCTGCCTAATAACAGAGTGTTTGCATTCGAACCGCCAACGCTGTAAGACCAATTAGAGAGAGAACAGAAACGGTGTAAAGTATCGGTTTTCTGCAAGTTTTGAATTATTATTTATTAATACTTATTTAGAAAACGTATAAAAATTTGAACGTAGCGGGACTCGAACCCTCCTGGATACCGATCAAATTTTTCTACGTTTTCTAAATAAGTATTTTTCTTTCCTAAGTGTGGAATAACACTTTAAAAATGTCTAAAAATATTATTTATTACTTTCTTAACATTTTTTTTTCAGGTTAAAGAGAAATATTTATTAATGTTTGGTATGTACATTAGTATGGTACCATTGCCTACATATATAGTAATAAAATTCATAGGTCGTAGTCATATTTTTAATAAACAACAAAAACTTGACTGGTGGTTGATACTAAAATTGTTTACATCGCATTCGTCATACGAACAAACGTCAATGCGCGTCATTAGTCACGCCACGAGAGGTTATCTTCTCTAATGAGTAAATCACACCGGGCGCGGCGCAGGACAACACTTTCTAAGTATAAATAGTATTGCTATGGAGTATCTTTCACGAGGTTCCTTCTGCCTACCCTGCTGTGTGCGGGATATAGCGTGAAACTGATTTATTTATTTATAGGGTACAGCTTAGTACTACCAAACGACGGTATTAATCGTTTTTTTATAGTTGCTATTAGGGGGCACAAAGTGTGACTGTAAAACCGACTGGTTGTGGGTTCGTTCCCTACTCGAGAAGATGAAATATTTACTTTAATTTATATTTCCATTTCTTCGCTCTGGTGTCGAGGAAAAGCGCGGCGTTGAGTTCTGCCACTCAGCACGCAATGCCAACCAGAATCCCGCAGAAAGTGGGGAACGAAGTGTCTTAACATTAAGTTCCTTTTGCATACTCTGCGGTGTGCGGGATACAGCGTGAAGCTTAATAAATGAATGAATAAATAATATCATTTTTACAGTGATGGCGATAGTAGCTCGATCATATTTTACAATATTCACATTAATATTATTAATATTTACTATACGTTTAAGGGATTACTTTTCTATGATCCATTCAAATGATAAATATGCAATATTTAAAGTGGTTTTTGTTCCTTTTTAATAAACAAGATTCTTTTTTTTAGTCGATTGTAAAAATGCTTGTATTTGTATATAGCAAAGTTTATACATATATGCATTTTTTTTTAATAGGCACTCGTAATTCGTTTAAGGTGGTGATACAATTCGATCTTACACTGGTCTATGTTAGTTCATAAAAAATCGTCGTTTTATCGATATCTCTTATATATAATTCTTAATTCTCTCTACATATCCCATATCAGTATCGTTATACGGAAAATGCATAAAGATAGAAAAACTGTATAATAGTATAGTTACTAATATACTGTTTTTATACCTTTCCCTATCTTTAAATTGTTTGGATAAACTAGCTTTATAATAGTTAATTATTTTTGTTATAATATTTACCAAATTTAGGGACGATTAAGATTTTTTACTGATATACTCAAAATACTAAAGTAGGTTAACACGTTTTTTAAATATTCATTTCGTAGTCACATTTTAAAAGTTTGTCACATTCGCTTAGTCACGTGAGATGGGTAATAAATATTATAATATCTAAGTCTAATAACAACTATAAATATATTATATAACATGTATAATGTAATTACGTAAAGTACTGTTTATATTGTTTATTTATGTTAATTAGTTAATGGCGATAATTAAAATAATCTAATTTTACTCTTAAACTGGCCTGTTTATATGAAAATTATTCATTTCGTTTTTAATTGTACTATAACTATGAGTTATTTAACTAATGTAAAAGTATGTGAATAATTCTTTCCCTCAAATTTGGATCGAACCCACAACCAGTCAGACTGCCATTTACTATTTAATTTTAATGCAAATAATTTTGAATATAAGCATTTTTTCCAGAAAAAAAATCTGCTCCACGCTTTATCCCGCACACAGCAGGGTAGGTAGAGGGAACCTAATGTTAAGACAGTCCTTTCTCCACTTTCCACTTTAAAAGAAAAATCTTATTTAATAATTTAGCCGCATATACTTGTTTTGGAATTTATAAAAATATCACCGAAAAAATTTATCACAAATTTTTATTTATAGTTAATTTTTTTTAAATTGTGCCTAGATAGGCAATCTTAAATTTATCAACATATACATATAACTTGTGCTTCTCTATGACCTACAACCAAGGAATTGGTACGAAACCTTCAGTGGGCAAACCCGACTCACACTTACCATTTTTTCCGAATGAGCAACGATACCACAAGCAACGGATGTAGGTACAGTAGACTCATTCAACCTGAACCACTACAACTTTTATAATGTTCACGTTTATTTATAAGAATATGATTTATAAAATATAAGCCAGTTGATTTCTTGGGCTTAAATATTGGCAAACTAAAATAGCTACTATTGCAGCGGGATTTGTATAAGATATAGCTATTTATTTAGCAAAGTTAGTCAAGTAATAAAATTAACTTATATTTTAGTACTTAAATAAATAAAAAGCAATGTTTGTTCAAAATTTGTATTATTTTTAATATATATTTATAAAAATAAATGTAACCAATTTTTATTTACAGTTTTAATAAAATTCCTGAGTTCAGTTTGTTGTTTATGGTGTTACAAGAGTGCCAGTTGAACACATAAAACTACGCTACCAGGAGGATAGATATATTAATAAGTTAAAGAGGATAACATATATTAATATGTTTAACTAATAAGAAATATGTATTTCTTACAAAATATAAAATAAGCAGTTTTATTAGTGACTATACGTACTATCTATAGGTACTATCTAGACCTATATATTAAAGTATATCTTTACTGAAACAGGACTAAAATTAATATATTATTTTCCTCGTTCAGGTAAGAAGGCAGAGCGCGGCGTTGTTTTTCGTTTCATTGCGTGCTGAGTTTCGCCACTCAACACGGAATGATATGAAAATTCTGCTGTAAGCGGGAAACAGAGCGTCTTATCACTACGTTTCCTTTGCCCTGCTATATGCAAAATATAACGTGAAACTAGAAAAAAATACTAAACCAACCAGAGTCAAAACTGTAAATTTTAAAACTGTCACCTATAATAAGAATGATTTAATTGGTTTTTAATAAAAAATATAAGACTAACGATTTTTTACATCCTACGAATTTTGGAGACGAGAAATTTGGAGGTGTACCAGAACTCAAATGCACTTTGTTTAACAATGGCAAAACGAAATAAATAATGACGAAAAACAGTAAATATCAACATTACCAAGAGTCGGATTAAAACTCACTACCATCACCTAGTCAGTCAGAACCGATATGCATTTAATATTTTCCAATCGATAAATAATTGACATACTATAATAAATATTAAAATACCTGTTGTGAACAAACAGAAACGCGACAGCGGCGGTGCGGTGTAATTAAATAAGTAACAAGAGGAAGCTCCTCCGCCACTGGTGAAAAAGTCCAACATAATTACTGGTGACCTCTTATCAGGGTTATCAAATTTTATTTTATTTATTTTTTTTAATGAATAATATATAATTAAAGTAATTAAATTATTTTAGTATAATTTATATAGACAAATATAATTATAATATCATTCGTTGATAATATATTGTATTAATACGCAATTTATATACATAATGATTATTCAAAATTGTAATTAATAAAACAAATTAATACGTGGCGCAGCGGCACGAAGTGTGACTGTAAAATCGACTGGTTGTGGGTTCGATCCCCATTCGAGGAGATGAAATATTTACTTAAATTTATATTTCCATTCCTTCGCTCTGGTGTCGAGGTTAAGCGCGACGTTGAGTTCTGCCACTCAACACTCAGTGCCTCCAGAATTCGGCAGAAAGTGGGGAACGGAGTGTGTTAACACTAGGTTCACTCTGCCTGTGTGTGCGGGATACATCGTGAAGATACTGATTTATTGATTTATTTTTTAAATTAATAACTATACAAATTGAAATAGTTCTAACATTAAATTAAATTAGAATATTACATATCGTTAATGAAAATAGAATCTTTCATAATTGCCCGAGGAAAAGGATTTCCGATTGCGATGAAAATACAAATGTTTTCCTGTATTTCTTAGATGTTGTTAACGTTGCAACGCATCTTATTAGGGATGGATAAAATATGTTTTTAATTAATTAACCTATAACAAGTAAGGCACAAGAAGTTTATAGATAAAAATAATTAAGCTGAAATGTTTGTAATAGTGGAATTAAGTACCTATGTTTCTATACATATATGTATATTTGTAAACTTCTTAAAAATTTACAAGCATCTCCCAGAATTCGCTTTTAGTTTCCACTCTCCGCCTTGTAAGAGATGTTGTATTATTTTTTGTATATTTTTTTTTATATTTTTAAATACTAAATAAATACTTTTAAAATATAACATTGCTTCGCAAGTTTATTTATTTTTTTATTTTCTTAACGCTAAGAATTGAGAATAGGATTTATCTAATCCTCATAACAACATCACAGGCTTAGGTATATGATGAGAATTTCACAACAATTTTAATATAATTAGTAGTTACAAGCGCACACAAAAATAAGATTATGTCGAGTTATTTAGTCTATGGCTCTGTATTTTCCTCATGAAATGACAAATTACAAAATTTAATTTTTATAAGGGTATTAATAAATATTTAAAATCTTTTTTAGTATTTTTTCTATGTATATCCTATGGTATTCTGCCTTGAATATTTGATACATGAAGATTATTTTCGCTAGATAAAAAGGTAGACACAATCATTTTTTCAATGGACTTTTTTACGGGGTAACCCTAAACAACAGACACCCGTTCTTCGAGCTAATTTGTTTGTAGAAGACAGTAGGGCGGCCCAATTAGTGCGCCCGAACCCGTGTTTCGTGCAATTGCTAATGACAACCCTACAACATACTTACTTAATATTTTAAAAAGTGTTGTTTTTAAATTAAAAAAAGTACATTGTAGTTCCACAGATAGAAGATACCTTATTAATTTCTTTAGTTCAGCATTTAATTCCCTAAATATTTATAATTATAATATATTATAGATAACTTCTTTTACCCCGATCTGGGCAAATAAAACATAGCGTTGGATAGCATGATGTAGTACGAACCCCTCTATTCAGAGATTCGCCTATTCAGGTGGAATGTTTTTACATTGCAACATTGTAAAGAAAAAAAAATTAAAAAATACAATAGCAAGGTAGACTAATACTGTAGTGTAACAATATTTCTATTATTACCGCCAGAATTCCAGACATTTCGTGGTGTTTGGTGGAAATGGAATGTCACGCTATCTTCCTAGCAGGATTCGACACCACGACTATCCCATATAATTAAGGGCAGTGACAGTAAAAAAAACGTTATATTTAATTAGTTAATATATTTGTCATTTAAATGTTCAATATATTTACATACTTGTGCTTACTTTGTAAACTATACTCATAGCTAGTTGCACATTATTTTATGATTAATATTTATTTTTATGGCTTCTAATGGTATTATGATATTAAAAATGAAACAAGTATAAAACATAAAGTGAAGTCAAAATAACGCTGTTTACTTATAAAGTGATTACATTTACGTTATTTCTTATGTACATATAATAATTTCACTCGGTATTTATACTGGGAAACTTAGATTCACCCTGTATCCACAGCGGGGTAGTCAGAGAGGCCGGAAACTGAGTTAATTCTTTTTTTTAGAAATAAAAACAATAATGCGAAATTAAATTAAAATTTACTAGTCTCTAATGATATTTTTTATTATTTTATATTGTTTCCATATAAAAGCAAAAACTTTTAATATACAAACCCTCAAGACTAACAGAAGCAAATCATATATATAAATACTTACTTGTATTTCATTTACCAAATGATTTATAAATGTTTCATATAATATAATATAATATTCATAATAATTAAATATTAATATCGTGTAAAATTATGAAACAAAATGGAATAATCCTAGCTGTAATTAATATTAGACGCGGTCATCGTTGGACCAATCAGCGTTGATTAATTTGTACTAACAGCCTCGTTAATTAAAGCAGCTTTATTAATTAGCCCAAATGAATTAATAGATATGCCACATATCCTATATTTTACACATGTGTATGTATTTATATTGATTTTTTGTTAGTTATTTAGAAAAAGTATAAAAATTTTGAACGTAGCGGGATTCGAACCCGCGGCTCCTGGAAACCGAGGAGCTCTGACCACTAAGCCTGGTCGGGTTCCAGGAGGCGCGGGTTCGAGTCCCGCTACGTTCAAACTTTTATACGTTTTTTAAATAAGTATTTTTCTTTTATAAATGTGGATTAACACTTTAAAAATGTTTAAAATAGATTTATAGTTATTATTTGATTTTTTTTATTAGTTCACTTTAATATCGACAAAAAAAAATTTTCATTACGATCATCTAACTTATGTGAAAAATAAACAGTAATTATGTGCACATCGTTCTGTTATAATATAATTACAAAAACAAAATTATACAAATTAAATCCAATTTTAAATGAACTATATAAAATTATTTTTTATAACTTATTAAAAAAGGTAGGGTCAGGAGGCCAGTCGTGGCGCAGGGACACAAAGTGTGACTGTAAAACTGGTTGTGGGTTCGATCCCCACTCGAGGAAATGAAATATTTGCTTAAATTTACGTTTCCATTTTTATACTCTGGTGTCGAGGCAAAACGCAGCGTTGAGTTCTGCCACTCAACACGCAATGTCTCCAGAATTCGGCAGAAAGTGGGGAACGGAGTGTCTTAACGCTAGGTTCTCCCTGCCTACCCCGCTGTGTGCGAGATACAGCGTGAAGCTGATTTTTATATTATTATTAAAAAAACATGCACTCAGACATAAACCGAGTACCTACAGCTAATTCGTTATAAACAGTCATTATCTAGATAAGCAATAAAATGTTGTCCCTTAATTGCGCTCGGTAATTATAAGAGAGGAGAAGGAGCCGTGTTTATAATTAAAACGAATGAGGCATTGCTACTCTTTGGTCTAGTGATGTAGCTCTAATGAGCCACTTGCTAATTAGAGAAGGAACAACGGATACGCCATTATAATTGGCTTTTGGGACCATGTCGCGCTCTAAACTTATACATTGAAAAGACTTTTGAAGTGGGTTTATTTTTTTTTATTTGATTTGTTTTTTTTTTATTTTGGTAATGTTGATGCTGATAACAAATTAAATAATGTATTGGTCTTATAGTGTTTACATGAAGCTTTTTAAAGTCTTATTAGCAGTCGCAAATAATATTGGTACGTTTAAATATTATAGTAAGAAAAGTTGTTCATGAAATGTGATTTACAATAAAAAAAATATTTTCTAAATGAAAATATTCCTAAGACTAAGCAAATATTTTACTTCAAAATAAAACTATCAATATATTTTATTATTATAATAAAAGAATTGAAAAAAAGTTTTTAACTTCGATAAAAATACCGCATCCACGGTATTAGTGGTTCACGTAGTTACGGCTATTCTCAATATTATTCATTAGCTAAGATATACGATACTGCGCCAATTAAGGATATTACATTTTCTTTTATATACATACATTCTGATTTAATTTACTTCCATTGCGGCTGATAATTTCTATAATTAAAGCAACACAAAACATATTTTTAGAATTAAAATGAAAGCCTTTCGTTGTTAGCGTAATTAACAACTATGGCTTTAGAGCTTTCGGGGTGGGAAGCCTTTTTCTATTGTAACCACGATTTTTTCCCTACAACTTTTAATAGTTTTTCAAAGGCAGTGTACAGCTGTGGAGATCATTAAGCGGACTCTTCAAAGCTGTCGCCGCATTACACTAATTGACGCAATTAGAGGGATTGCCGAACGGAAATAAAAGTCGGCTCACCTTCATGAAGCGCCGGCCCCGCCAATTAGCCTAGACGGTAATTGGCCCTCTGTGCACCGTCGTCGTCGCCGTGGGTCTCGGTCTCTGTTCACTTGTTCAAAACCACAGCACAATCAAACGGTGTTCATGTTTCGAGTGTCAACTGTTTGTGATAACGCACCGAAAAGTTTTTTCGCGATCACGTGGGGAGCGAGGCGGTGTGCGCGGGGACGTGCGCTCGCTGCCGCGGTCGGGAAGCGAATGAACGGGAGTCGCTCGCCAAGTTGCGACTAGGCGGGGAGTGATGCCCTTCCTTTTCCCGTACGGAAGCTTCTCCATTGCGGGGCTTTTCGCACGAAGCTGCTAATGTCGGATACGTCGTTGTGGCGCTGGGGCGACGCTTAACACCGTAAGTGGACAGATTGCGCGGTGTTGCATTTAGGCCTAAATAAAAACGATACTGCATTGAATTATTTTTGCATTTTTTTGGATTTTTATTGAATTCGTTTGTTTTTTTTTGTTTGTTTGTTTATATTATCGATTATTAAGTAGAAGAGTTGTATTGTTTATATGATAATTAATATATTAGTTTTATATGTGTATGTCATATTCGTTGGTATATTTAATAATTTTTTTTCTTATTTATATGTATATAATTTTGTAGAAAATTTTATTGATCATTGTTTATATCCACAATACACATTATATTGAATTTTATACTAACATTTTCTTATGAAACGAGATCGTATGAACGATACAATATTAAACTGCAAAATATAATAAAAACTAATTGAATAGCGTGACCATAGAAATTAACATCTATTATGCAAGTTGCAATCCAGCGCAGGAGCATTCTGAACCATTCATCATTGATAAAACTAGTTGGCGACACCACTTTCATTGTATTATGGACGGGAGACGGCAGCGGGGCATCCCCTGCGTTAGATTACAATATACGGCGGTGTTGCCGTCGGTGGAAAATTGCTACTATTTTTAACAACAATACAGCTTAACTTATTGTATTACAGCGGTTCTTAAGAGTCGAAACTCAAGCGTAATTAACTGAGTTATAAATTTTGTCAAATTTAATGTCTACTTTAATCATTTGTTTTTGTTGTATACTTATATATGTTTTTTATGGCAATATATATTTTTATTTGAAAGGAAAAAATAATTTCTTTTTGTAAACAAAGTGATAATATGACTAATGTCAATAATTTAAAGCTGTATGTACATACAGTTTAAAAGCTTTTATTTCTAAACAGCTTTAGAAATAAAGGCTAAAGAAGCTAAAAATAATGTAACCAAATGCATTAATTCAAATTCAAATTCAAATTCAAATAATTTTATTCAAAATAAGAAGTTACATGCTTCATTTTTTGAACGTCAAATTTACCACCAGTTCACTAAAATTAATGCCTCAGACCTGAGAAGAACCGGCGCAAGAAACTCAGCGGGACCTATTTTTTAAAATCAATTTTAAACAAATACATATTTAATTATTTGTGACAATGATACCTTTGAAACAGACTGGAGCGAGCATTTCATTCC
>JAATLQ010022510.1:0-19988 GCA_013421005.1 Heliconius erato x Heliconius himera
TGCACCAGGTACTTGCGGTCCTTGGCCTTCTTGAAGAACGAGTGCTTCAGCAGCTCCGTCGCCGATGGCCTCTTAGTGGGATCCTTCTGTAAGCACTCGGATATCATTTTTCTGAAAGTTTTGCCGTAAGCCTTGTACTGATCCTTGTCCTCGGCACCGGTGTCCAGCGTGGGCGGGTCGTTCTGCAGGGTCAGCATGAGGACTTTCATGGGAGGATACTTATGGTAGGGTGCTGTGCCGGTCGCCATCTCGATGGCGGTGATACCAAACGACCAAATGTCGGCTTTAAAATCGTACCCGTGGTTCTGCTCCATGACTTCGGGAGCCATCCAGCATGGCGTGCCGACGAATGTGTGTCGCACCTTTTGTCGCGACAGATCTCGGCCCGTCGCCAGCCAAGCTGACACACCAAAGTCGGCGATTTGAACAATACCATCGTCTCCGAGTAGAATATTACCAGCTTTAATATCTCTGTGGATTTGTCCATTTTGATGAAAGTACTCGAGGCCTTTCAGCACTTCCTTGAGAACAGTGGCGATGGTCGCCTCGTCGAAGACGCCGTGCTTACAATTGGAGATCCTCATTTTGTGTTTGATGATGTCCAACAAGCTGCCACCTTCAAGTAACCTTAAGACTAGCCATAACTCTTCTTTAACGACGAAGCTAGTGTAATATGTCACCACATTTTCATGGTTACAGCTTGACATGGCCTGGATTTCTTTGAGAAGTTCATCCATTGAAGTGTTCCATTTCTCCAAGTTTATACGTTTAATGGCGCATTTCTCCCCGCGAGGTCGACAAAACGCCGCGTGAACCACCGCAGTAGCCCCAACACCAATCACTTCTAACAACTCATAGTCATCTTGACTGTTCGGCCACATATGACCTGAAGTCGCCATATTATAAAATTCTTATTTTCTTATCAATATATTTGGGTTATAATATTTCTTATGTCTACTACTAGTAAGGCCGACTGCTAAGGCAATGATAGGATTACTTAATTTTATGAATTTTTATGTTGAGGGGCGTAAAGCCGTTGCCCATGTTGAAATGATGTTTTGGGACGTAGTTTTGAACAGCTAAAATTGTCTTATTTTGTTTGTCTGTTTCCAAACGATGTATTATTTTGTTCTCTCCTCTTAATTCCAATATAGTTTTATCTTCATATATGATCGGAGTGTCGACAAGGTCTACATTTGTTGGGTACAGGTAATCCTCTGCAAGCAAAAAAAAATTATACATATACATATTTTTTAGCAGAGAGTACCGAAGAATCTTTTGTTAAGACACTCCGTTCCCGATCCCCACATTTAATTTAAATTTACGAGGCATTCCGTTTTGTGTGGCGGAACTCAACACCGTGCTTTGCCTTGTTACGGGAGCGAGGAAAAGCAGATATTAAATACTAGCGACCCACAAGCGGCTTTGCCCACTAGTCTTTATTAATCAACTAGTCTGCGTGACTTTCGATTTCGAATATAATTTTAAAAAAGTACCTACATTAAAAAGTAAAGTTTCAGCCTACTCAATAAAACAGTTACTTATAGCAGGTGTGTCGAACAACATTCTTTAAAATGGTATTTATTTAAATTTATTACAAACCGATTAAAAAAAAACTAAATGTTAAGGGAAGCTTGCCCAAATAGAGTAGTAAAAATTGCAATAAATCAGTTAAGCCATTTCCGAGATTAACAAACACACAAACAAACAGACAAAAACTAATTGATTTTGGTTCTATCATTTTAGTAAACAATAACATTTTTCCTTATATATCTTCTTTGTACAAACACCGATCTATTACGATTTTATTATAATTATAGATTTCATTACCTCCAGTGGAAATCGAACCCACAAGCGTCGCGTATACAGCCGCACGGCCTCGTTATAAAAGTAATAATAACAATATATAACATACCTGGCATAAGATACACAGTGCCATCTTTAGCTTCCAGACGAACAGGATAAATCAGATCATCACCATTACTACTTCTCTCTTTAGCAAAATTGATTAATTCATCAAAGTCCGAGAATTTCGAGAAACGATGCAATTCATATCCCTGAGGCGGGTAAAGCTCAATTTTTCCTTCTCTATTTGCTTCTAAACATTCCAGTGAAGTGGTCCACTAAAAAAATATAACCAATTTTTATGTTTCTAACAATTTTAAAGTGTCCAAACATAGAAAAGAATACTATTTTTTTATAAAATTATATATTTATAAAATTAACTATTTAATAATAATTATGAATTTGATTGTAGCATGATATGAATTCACGCCGCCTGGATACTGCTCTCGTTGGTTTACATTAGCTTCAAGTCCCATATATTCAAAATACAAGTTTATTTTTTATTTTTAGTCTTATACTCCAAAAAATATAGGTAATAACAAAAACATACATTTTTAATATGTTAGACTATTTACATAATTTTTTTTTTCAGCTTCACGCTGTATCGCGCATACAGCAACCTAGGCAGAGCAGGCTAGGGAACCTAGTGTTAAGACGATCCATTCCCCATTTTCCGCCAAAATTTTCGAAGCATTGCGTGTTGCGTGCCGGAAGAAATAAAAATATTAATATACAATAATTCTTTCCCCCGAGTGGGGGTCGAACCTACAATCGTCACGTTACAGTCACATTGTTGTGGCCCTTCGCCACGACGTCCTCACAAAATTTCGATGAAACAATAAAAATATTCCTATAAATGTTAATTTAAGGCCAGTGGTGGCGCAGTGGCACGAGGTGCGACTGTAAAAAACCGACTGGTTGTGGGTTCGATCCCCACTCGAGGAGATGAAATATTTACTTAAATTTATATTTCCGTTTCTTCGCTTTGGTGTCGAGGTTAAGCGCGGCGTTGAGTTCTGCCACTCAACACGCAATGCCTTCAGAATTCGGCAGAAAGTGGGGAATGGAGTGTCTTAACACTAGGTTCCCTCTGCCTACGCTGCTGTGTGCGAGATACAGCGTGAAGCTGATTTATAAATGTTAATGTATATTATAAGCTACATTATTATCTAAGATATTAGAACATCTAAGAGAGGTAGGGGAGACCTCGGTTGACCTTCGAAAACACAGTATCAAAGATACTGGAGGAAGGTCACGTAAAAAGCATGAGGACCCCCCGAAGGGCATGTAAGAAGAGGTTGATGACAGTGGACGAGGCGAAAGACGTATGTAGAGACCGTAGCGTTTGGCGCTCCGTTCTCTCTGACTACCCCGCAAGGGATAAAGCGTGAAGCTAAGTTAACTTATATTAGAAGAAGTAATTGAATTGGTATTATTTCAAAGTATGTTCAGCAGAGATGGATGCGAAAAAGACTTTTGCTGCCAGTAAAGGGGTTAATGGGGCCTTAGCTGCATTGATGTGTCGGCGAAATGTCAGCACTGCTGCATGTTTGGCCGAACAAAATGCAGTATTACAGATATGTGGAGTTAATTTTGCTGATCAAATCTACAATGAAGAGATACACAGAATGACATTACCCCAAAGAATTATAAAAAACAATTTTTACACAAACAATCTGTTCAAAACTAAAGTTCCTCTTCATGGAGGAACATCCATGCTGATTACCCCGCTAGTGATACAATGTGAAGCTAAGTTATTATAAACTAGTTGGTGACAGGATATTAAGGTTAAATTAAATGTCAGTAAACTTAAAATTATAAATAAGTAAATTCACTGAAATTTAAAACATGCTTTTATATATGATGTGTATAAGTATTATTGTATAAAATAAATATCCAAATATTATCATTAGTTGAGGTAATGAATTGTTATAATGAATTAACATTTATCACAAAATTTTAGTATAAAGCTTATAAATAAAATTATTTGTTTCACTGAATACAATACCTCAACATTAACAACTTCTGAACTAGCCCTAATAGAAGTTGGTCTATTTTCTAATGCAGCTACAAAAAAAGCTGTATCAAACCTCCTCTTTATCACTAGTGGTGATAGCCAGTTACTCCAGTAGTACAAACTCCATATATCAGGATAACAATTGTACTCCTTACACAGACTTAAAAGTTCTGAAGGATTCTCGCTCACCTTAAAATGTTTAAAAAAAAATATATGTATATAGTATACGTAAACAGATTATGTTTCATATTTTAACATATTTAACATACAGTAAAAGCTCTGTTTTTCATTCACAGTTTCTGCATTTGTGACCTAAAATATTATGAAATTGTTCCTATATTAGCAGTTAATAATTTATTCATTTAAATGGTTTCGTCAGAAAATGAGTTATGATAGTATTACAAATAATATTTACAAAGCAAAAGAAAGGTTAGGGGCAGCCCTTAATTGACCTTTGAGAAATCAATATGGATGGAATAGGAAAAACGAAGAATTCCTCGGAGGGCATGTTGAAGTTGATGACATTAGATGACACAAAAAGGGATGCCGAGGCTGTAGCATTTAGTGTTCCATTCTTTTCTACCGTGCATATATATACTTTTTATTGCATATTGTTGGTAAAGATTAATATAACAAATACAGAACTTATTTGAATTTTAGCCAGTTATGAAGATTTGGTTTCTTCTATTTCCACTTCGGCATTTTTTTGTACTGTTAGCACATGCCAAGGTAGCTTTTTCAACATTTACTTATATGAAAACTTTGTAGGAAACCTAAAATTTACAGTTCATTGAAGAAGAAATTTAACAAGCACTGAACGATTGATCTTGAAAAACTTAAGTAAAGGTGATGACAGATGAGCTCAGATGACAAATGAGCTGTGTGACTTTATCATATGAATTGCTTTCCAAATATAGAAGGAAATACATCTTATTTTTAAAAGGGAAATTTATACTGCCACAGTTGAGTATCAGAAAGAGAAAAGAAAAGAAGAAATAATAAATATAGGGTGTCAATGAACCAATAACCTAAAGAAGGTTGCTGGCTTCGACTGGATGCAGAAAGTTTTGATTAAAATTTTATAGTTAATACTGATTTACATTCACAGTTTATGTATTTGCAGCACATAGGTAGAAAAAAGAGCCTTTATTGTATATATAATTTATCTTATAATAAAAAAAATAGTCATTTATTTATTGTTAGTATAAGAAATATATTACAAAAGTATTATGTTACAATACTAACAGCAAATTGATATAACAACACCAGGCACCAAAAACAGAAATAGGAAAACATTTAAAATAAAATAAACAAAAAACACCAAGTTTAGGTACTTAAAAAATGTATATAAATAGTTTAGTTAAATTAGTGCTACATATCAACATAGTTAATAGTTGAGGTTTTTTTAAAATAAAGAAAATTTCTCACCCGTTTCTGCCAATATTTAGTATCAATATCAGATATGGTATTAGCCCATATGTCATTTCTATTGTTTTTATGTTTTGAACTGCAGATTAGCAAACCAAGCTCCTCAAATGTTTCTCTTATTGCAGTAATTCGTAATGCAATATGTCTGTTAATAATGTTTAACTATGATGTAAAAACACAAGGTCAGGGTCAAATTAAATTTAACTTAAAATAACAAAAAAACTGGTCGATTTTGTCAAATAAATATTGCAAATTAAAGTATACATTTGAATATATAATCACAGATGATTATTATCAAAAAGTAAGCAATTGTGTGGGACAACATTTTTGCATAAATTAATTACTATGTTGATTGGAAGTGGCAAATAGCAACAATAAGAATCGAGAACTGTAAACAATAGTGACGAAACATGAAGGCTAAGTATTATGTTTTGTTATTAGAACTTTTACCTTTTAACGGGGCTATCTGCGAAGATAGGCGTGATGGGTGTACCTGGTCGGTGCAGGGATTCGAAGTCGTTTTTGTCAAAACCGAAAGAGCTGAGGAGGTGAAGCCAATGTTCACTCGCGTCCGCCTCCTCGCTCACACCGCCCGGAAACACTACACCTTTCGAGAAAGAAGCGTCAACCGTTCGAGTCTGCAACAAGATATCGTAGTTACTTTTCCTCGAGTTACCACTTGATAAAACATTCGGACTCTGTTTTGAAAGCACTATCAGCGAGGCAGAGTCGCGCCAAGTTTTCTTAACAGCTCTAATCATGATAGCGACGTGACTTTCCTGATAGCAAGTATTAACTATACTAGCAAATACTACAATAACGTTTCGGCAGCGGCTCAAGGGTTATATACAAGGCCGAAACTTACGTATTCTTTTCTGCGTTTGGTTCATCAATTCGCTACTGCCTTATCTTATGTGATAAGATAGGTTTGTTTTTACAGTAGCTTACATTTGATTTCGATGAAACTACAGAATGTAAAAATAGCTTTAAAATTGACATTCACTCACACTAGTTAATTTTTTTTTATACATTTTATGTTGGGCGCGTTTTGTTATTGCTACGAATTGATAAATGAGTAATGACATTTTAATTACCTATTGCTGATATTAAAGTAATACAAAATATTATTTTAATTATTTTACATAGTTCACTACAAAATATAAATATTTATTCACATTATTTTATTTTCATAATAGTAAAATTTAATAATTTAAAATGGCTACATTGTCCGTCTGAGTATTTATTGGTATGAAAATATGAATTTTATAATTTGCAGAATTATAAAATTCATATTGTACCTTTTTGTATATTTAGAGCTCAGAAAATCTATTTGGTTGAAAATTTATTTCATTTTATTATTGTTTTAAAAATCATTAGTAGTAAAGCGATATCATATATAACATGTGTACAAAAATAAAATTATCGTTAGAAATATTTAATAACTTACGGTATAAATTTTAAGTCAATATATAACAAACAAATAATATAAATATAAAATTTATTATAACTACGCTATGTATTGCTAAGAATTAGAGAACGTATCTGTCAAAAAGGTTGACATATTATTTTGATTATATATATTAAGGTGTTTAATGGTACGTGATATTACTAGTTTAAATATTAGATTAGATAAACTAATTAAAATACTTTATACCAAGATATGACAAATTGTTATTGACTATTGCTTATACTAGGGGCTTCCCCTACATTCTAGTCTCATCAAGTGGAGTTACCTTCTTAATAAAACTTACGAAGTAGAGTGCAATTATATTTATTTCCAAGGATTATTATCTTCTACAGTGTAGAAATTCGATTTCAATAATTTTTCGACAATATCAATATTTATATTTTAATCAGTAAAATGACTTTGAAATACGCTATCGATTGTGAAATGGTGGGATGTGTTAACGGAAATTGTTTGGCGCGAATTTCAATCGTTAATCAATTCGGCTGCCATGTACTCGATGAATATGTGAAACCCACGGCCGTGGTGACAGATTATAAGAATATTGCTACTGACATAAAGAAAAAACATTTGGAAAATGGAAGTGATATAGCTAATGTAAGAAGGAAAGTAAGAGATCTTATAAAAGGATGCATTTTGATCGGTCACTTTTTAAAATTCGACCTGGGAGCTCTTAACCTAAACCATCCAGAGAATAAACAACGAGATCTCGCACTGTATGAACCGTTTATGATGGTAAAATATTTTTTCATTTTAAATTTTAAACAGAACTATCGTGATTCAATTATGATTAGCCAGACTGAATTCAACTGTAGTAGGATCAAAAAAAACTCAGGTGGCATTTATAGTTTCACACTTTTTCCTCATAGTAGAAGATAGAGATAAGCTACTGTCAAAATACTGTGTTTTTTACTTTTCCTAAGAATTTGAATCATGTTGAGTGACGGGGTTCGACGCCGTTTTTTGATATGCCATGGAATGGAAATGAAAATAATTCATATTCCCGAGTGGGAATCGAACCAGCAACTATAGCGTTTATAGTCTGACGCTGTCTCACTGTGTCACGATGACCTTATCTCACGATGGACTTTATATTTATTGTATACTAGAGGGCGTGCGCGGCTTCGCCCGCTTATTAGGAGTGAATTCTAAAAAAACCACGAAACACGTGTTCAATAAAATATTTTTAACACGCTGAATTTAAATTTTTATAAAAATCGGTGGCAATTTAAAGATTTTTCCATATAAATTTTCAACCCCCTATTTGAACCCTTAGGGGGTGAATTCTTAAAAACCATGAAACACGTGTTCAATGAAATATTTTTAAGAGTCTGAATTTCAAATTTTATAAAAATCGGTACAGATTAAAAATTTTTTCCATACAAACTTTCAACTCCTATTTCATCCCTTTAGGGTTCAAATTTTCCAAATTCCCTTCTTAGTGGATGTCCAGAATATGAAAATAAACATCAGCCCAAATTTCACGTTTCTACGCACAGCGGTTACGGCCCTGCGTGCGTCTTACCTCAGTCAGTCAGCACAAGTCCTTTTATATATATAGAGATAGATTTGTCTTGTACCTATACGTGTTTTATGTAGGATCTAGGAATAAAAAATAATTGAGTAGACGGAACATAAAAAATGTTTTTTATATATCAATTTTATATAGTATTTTCTATAGCAGAATAATAATTCTGAGTAATTATTGTAGTGTAGCGGAAAGTAGTAAAAATCTCTCTACAGATGCTAACAAAATAAACAAGTTGTAACAACGGTAGAAGAATTTTAGCGTAGCTTGAAGAGTACGTATGGCTTAGCGTTTAAACGCATGAATTGTTTTAAGCTTTTATACATAGAAAACTTATAAACCTTATATAAAAACTACACAAGTAAATTACGTAAGTAATAGAATTTTGTTTTAGAAGTACAACTACCAGCCAGTGGCTTTAAAAACTCTTGCTAGGGATATATTGGGCAGGACAATACAAGAAGATGAACATGACTCTGTAGAAGACGCTAAGGCATGCATGGCAATTTATTTAAAAGTCGCGTCAGAATGGGAGAAAGATTATGTGTAACAATTATTATTAATAATTATTAAAGATTTTGTTATATAGATTAAATTGTTTCTCCAGATCTTGATCATGTTAAATTAGTTATAATATTGTTTTCTTTAAAATATTTTTTTTGATTTTATAAATACTTTTATTGCGTAAAGATTTTTTTATGTCAATTAGTTTAATAAATTTGTTTAAAAAATTGTAAATTCGTTTGTTATAAAAGATGACGAATTGTTTGAAATATACATTTTGTATTAGTACTTTGCATATTATTATTCTGATATTCGATCCTTATATAGGCAAGTAGGCACTAAATTTAAATAGAAGTTTTACATCAGATATTCAAATTAAATGCAAATCTCGTTTTAAATGAATAACTAAAAATACCAATAACAATAATAAAAGCATATTTTTTCGTATAACTATATTTATCGAATATATGACCTCCTCATTTTTGGGAATTCAGTTAAAATGGCAATAGTCTTAAAAACAGCTGCCCTATATCACATTTCTATATTTCCCATATATATTTTGAAATACGATACGGTCATGGGATTCGTAAAACGACGGTGGAATATTAATGTACGCGCCCAAGATGTCCTTATAAAAATAAATAAATAAATCAGCTTCATCAGGGTAGACAGAGGAACCGAGTGTTAAGACACTCTGTCCCCACTTTCTGCCAAATTCTGGAGGCATTGTGTGTCGAGTGGCAGAATTCAACGCCGCGCTTGTCCTCGACACCAGAGCGAAGAAATGGAAATACCCACCAATGGGATCGAACCCACAACCAGTCGGTTTTATAGTCACACTTTGTGCCGCTGCGCTACGACTGGCCTCGAGTACGGCCTTATACTATACGTATAAAACATAATCAGTGTATACATATACCTCTGTATTACGTGCCGTGCGCGTCTTGTCGCAAATGGGTGACGCTTCAAGCCTTTTGATGTCGAGGTGTTTAATTAAATTCGCAACTTAGGTCTCTAGGTATTCATATTAAATAAAAGGTGGTCTATGGTAGGTAGGAATTTTTATTAAATTAAAGGTATTCTGTGGCCTAGGTATGTATTTTTATTAAATAAAAGGTAAAAAGGCCAGTCGTAGCGCAACGGCACGAAGTGTGACTGTAAAACCGACTGGTTGTGGGTTCGACCCCGCTCGAGGAGATGACATATTTACTTAAATTTATATTTCCATTTCTTCGCTCTAGTGTCGAGGCTAAGCGCGGCGTTGAGTTCTGCCACTCAACACGTAATGCCTCTAGAATTCGGCAGAAAGTGGGGAACGGAGTGTTTTAACACTAAGTTCCCTCTGCCTACCCTGCTCTATGCGGGATGCAGCGTGATTTAAAAGGTAAAAATTTGTAGCAAATTAATTTATCATCTCGTTATCCTCCGTTATCCGTTAAAGCTAGCCAAACAATTCAAATTAAAAACACACACCTACCTATAAATGGTATTTCCTTGTAACTAAAGATTGTTCTTCTTTTTACTTTATTTTCACTTCACTCTCACTCCACTGGGATCTCTTTTACTTTGACTATTTTATTCATAAATCAAACTAATTAATAATCAGAAGAATAAGGTTATATTGTATTAAAATGTAATAACAACGAAATAAAACGCGTAAACATCGCTCTCCGTGGCCATTCGCTTAAACGGGGAAATCCCACAGTAGATGTAAGATATTGCCAGATTTTAGGTGCACGCTGAAACCAGAATAAACAAGAGATTGCTTTTTTTTACTTTTGTCGTATTTTAAGTGAAAACTCAATAGGTACGCATGACAGTGTTTTTATCTGCTTTTTTCCGGGAAGCACAAAATTAAGTGACACGTGGATAACAATTTACAATTTTTTGCTTACACACGTTGGGTGACCCTATAGCTGTAGGTTCCCTCTGCCTACATTGCTGAGTGCGGGATACAGCGTGAAGCTCATCTATTATATAATATAAGAAAGAATTAAAGTATTTACGAAATGCAATGTTTTTTTTTTTATAAAAAAAATAGTGAAGAGAATTTATAAGAGAGCAAGCAGCCTTGCAAATAAATCCCCTTACTCGTATATTGGCAAATGGTATTTGTGAGTGCTCTCCATTGCTTTTCTCATACCGCCGGGCTTCGGGTCGCATTCCACCGCACTACACGATCGATACGGATTATCTTAACTGGACATAACTGTAGATACCACATTAATGTAAATTTATTATATTGTTGATGATGACGCGATGATCTACAATCTATGTATTTTCTATTTTAATCATATACTCGACGACAAGAAGTAATAAATCTGAGTCGTTTTTTAGGGTTCCCTATCCAAAGGATAAAACTTGATTCTATTACTAAGACTTCGCTGTCAGTCTGTCCGTCTTTTATCAGGTTGTACTCAAGAACCGTGATAGTTGGAAAGCTAAAAATTTCACAGATCATTAATTTCTGTTGTAATTAGCAACAACAGCAAGTACCAAAAAACAGAATAAAATAAATATTTATGGCGGCTCCCACACACCAAATTAGATTTTTTGGCGTTTTTATTAATAATGGTACGAAACACTTTTTGTTCCAGTCTGACTATCACCTGATCGTTTTTTTAGTTTCTTTATTAAATTTAAATATATGAAAATAAACATAATTATTTTGTTTTGACACATCAAAAAAAATATTATACATCCTCGTTTTTGGCAAATAATGCGTGTATTACAAGAAAATAAACGTAATGTTAGCTTGATTATATAAGCTTATTATTTATTATAAGCGGTAAAAGTTTATCGCATATTTAACCCTCTGGCAAAATTGTAGGTTACATACCTACCATTGTTCTTGTTTAATTTATTTTTACATATTATTTTAATATTACTCCAGAGGTGTAGGCACCTACGTATATAAATAATAGTCTAAGACTAATAATGTAAAACATACGCTATCGCCTCATGAATGTACGGCACGCATATGTTTATACGGCATGTATATTTATGTATAAATAAACATTTCTTTGAATTAAATTTAATCTACATCCTAATGATATTTAATGTACATACATCTCACTCTCATTTAGTTGGAATTGATAGTATTATATGACACTAGTGTGGCAGAATTTTGGGTGGCTGACACAATGCTTACGTCTTCAAATTTCAAAATGCACTCAATTAATAAATTATTTATAGTGTAGCTATCTGTTAGTATTTCTTTAGTCTAGTTTTATAATTTAAGTGCATCAACATTTTCTCTAATGAATCCTGAGTCCTGACCCTATGTTAACCCGGATCAAAGGATCCATCAGACCATCAGACATACGCAAATACAAAAGTAAACATATTTTTATTATGAACATATAAAATAAACATTTACAGAAATCACAGATTTGTACGTATGTTCAATTACATTAAGCTTAATTGAATCATTAAATATCCTTCTTATTTATGAGTAAAATATTAATAAATTAAACTTAATCATGTAATTTAAAATAACTGAAATATGGAATATTAAACTCCATTGTTTTATTGAAAGTATTATTTTTCCGGTATTCCAAAATCTATATATAAAAAGGACATAATTGTGTAAATCTATCCATAAATCCGCAAACATTTCGCCACTAAAAAGACCATCTTACTTATCTGAACCGCCAAAACGCTCGTAGAATCTTGATACGGCACGGCGTGACGCCAGCTGCATAAAGAAGAGGGCTCAGAGAATGAGTCGCGCTTCGGTTTAACTATGTATATTAATTTAGAAAGTTGTTAGCTTCTATTCATGTGTAGTTAAGGTGTATTATAGTTTGAATGTACGCGCAACAAGTGCGGCGCAGGTGGGCGAGGGGTGCGGGGGTGTCTCATTGATCAGGCGCCTGTTGCTCGTGACCCCGCACCCCTCCTGTACACAGGCCAAGTACCATTAAAGTGACGAATGGAAATAACCCATTATGGGTATAAACGAATGCTATTTTGTAGTCGTATTGTTTTGCTTCGACATTTATTTTGTTGTCTCTACATTGTATGAGTATATTTTATATGACAATTTTACAACATGTGTAGTTGTATGGACTAGATATTGTAATGTTAAAGAGATCTGGTCTTAACCAAAAAATATATTATAAGCTATAATATCTGAAGCTTTGCATTATAAACTTATTAATGTGAAAACATAAAGTAATACCTTGAAAACAAATTAGATGGCGCTAGTAACCCAAAGTGAACCTCACGTCACAGTTCGGTTCGTGAAATTATTTTCCAGATGCACCCTCGCCTCATAAATAAAATGTATCCGGCTTCCTCTTCTCCCTCGAAATTGAAATGTCCGTTGTGAAGGTTTCAATTTCTAAAATGATATTTCAACTGCGACTCTTGAATTTCGTAGCGTTTGAGTTAGTTGAGAGTATTGTTGCTAAAAATAGCGTGTTCGTATTAATATACTAAAATGTGTTTTAAAGTTCCAAATTTATTATGGAGAACGCTAAGTGTCACTCATTTTTAGTTGGCTGTCTTGATGTGTTCTGGGTAGTATAGTGGGCAAGTTTCAAGACAATCAATTCCTCCTTTTTGCATCCAAATTCGAGAAACAATAAAATGAGTCGCGGAACTCAACGCTGCATTTTATCTTATCAAAATAACTCATTCAAAGCACATATATGTTTATATTGTATTGTTTAAATGAATTATTTATTATGAGGCCAGTCATGGCGCAGGGACACGAAGTGTGACTTCAAAACCGACTGGTTGTGGGTTCGATCCCCACTCGAGGAGATGAAATATTTACTTAAATTTATATTTCCATTACTTCGCTCTGCTGTCGAGGACAAGCGCGGCGTTGAGTTCTGCCACTCAGAACGCAGTGCCTCCAGAATTCGGCAGAAAGTGGGGAACGGAGTGTCTTAACATTACCTTTGCCTACCCTGGAGTGTGCGGGATACAGCGTGAAGCAGATTTTTTTATTTATTTATTATCATATTGTATCAGGTTATGAAAAGGAACCTAGTAATAAATCAATTAGTCTATTTAGATTTTAGATGGTTTGTCTTTGTAGAAGAATGTAGTCATCGCGTGCAGTTAAGCACCTATCAATTACACCACAAACAATGGCGTTATTTAATATAAAACTCCAAGTTAATAATTTATTCCATTTTATAAAAAGCGAGTATAAAGTTACTTGCACTATATTAAAAGTTAAAAATAGAATAAATCCATACATTTGTCCACGTTCCCTTTATAAACGAGGGGCTCGAGCTTAATCTTCTACAGTGCAGTTCGTGTACACTATACAGTTATATTGCAAAAATATACAGTACCGTCTAGGGGCTATACTCTGCGAACATATTTCATGGTATGTATATAATATATTTAAGGTATCATTCCTTAAAATATGTTCGTACATACAATGCTACCTACATATGTAGATAGTGAGAATAGGTTTTGAATTTATATATTTTTTTTAGGTTCACACTTCGTTTAAAGTAGGGTAGGCAGAGAGAACCTAGGGTGAAGACACTTAGTTCTTAGCTTCCCGCTCTACATTGTTTCTTTTGAATATTAATAACATGTTGGAGGATTCTAATATATATTGCTATGTGCTATCATCTGGATAGCACAATGAACGCTGTATACCCGGAGTATAGCAAGCAAGTTCAGCAAGTCTTTCTAGAAAAAACGTTGGCCGATTCCAAAACAAACTTATGTCTTTTCTTGAAGAATCCCTCGGGAATGTTTTCTCATGGAATGAAAGTAATCTGGTTCAATTCAAGCTCCAGAAGAAATAAGTTTGCGCATTAACTACTAAGAAAAATCCATTTGTCGTGTCACCAGTTTTCTAGAATACTCGTTTTAAAGCCGCGGCCAATTTCAACACATTGGACCTTAGTCTTTCGAGTGACTGCCAGTATCGCGATCATCCGAAAAGTAAGGCCAAGTTAGCTTTAAAGAAACTGGAGTATTAGCAGAGCGAAACAGTACTTCACGCCAAAACACCGCTTGCCCCTGTATTAGGCCCAGATTCGGCTCATACAGAATACTGTTCTCATGTCTGGGCTGTTGCAGTATAGTATCAGCTTGAATCATTAGATCGAATACAACAGAGTCGTACGAATCGTTGGGGACACAATGATCTGTGAAAAGCTTGTTACTTTGGCTTTGCGTAGAGACGTCTCCACGCTTTCTTTCTCTACCGCATTTATCATGGGCAGTGTTTCATTAAACTATTTGTCCTGTCACCTGCCGCTTAAATTTCTAACTGCACAGTACGTTACAAACTTAAATACCATCCTCACCATCTGAATACGTGGCATTCCACTACTGTGCGATTTCGTAGAAATCGCCTTCCACGAATGGCCTACCCGTGACAGTGTTTCCAGGTCGATACGACTTGGGTACCAAAAAACGTACCTATCTCCACCTCAAAAGCCGGCACCTGTAACTCCTCTGGCGTTGTGTGTGAAGGGATGGTGAGGTAAATAGATGCAGTGTAATTTTTTGTTTAAGGACAAAAGTAAAATTTATAAACACAAAAAAATCACTTACGTACTATTTATCGATTTTGTTATTTACGGACAAATTCAAGATATATAATTGAATTGATGAAACAGTCAGTATTAAACGATTACGCTCTCACGTAGTTGAGTAAAAGTAGATACTATACTGACACTCATTTATAACAAAAGACAGCACAATGCTTACGTAATTGATTGCGCATATCTTACATACGATAAATGTTCAATAGGATGGTTGACTACTAGATACAATAGGAACTTCGAATTTCAAATTCACTTTGTCAAAAATATACATAACTATACTACACAAATTGTCAAAAATATACATAACTATCTTACGTGAACTGGCATACTTATTTCATAAAATCAATTAATTAATATGTAATTATATTAAAATATTTTAATAAATTTGTACATCGAAATAATTTATATTTGAAACCGGAGCATACTCTACTACTACTACTACCCATGTAGCATGATCTTCTCACTCACTGCGCGATGACCAACGCCTCACCATCCCCTAAAATTAAAATCGTTCGCGGACCATATTTAGGCTTCTGCGGACCACTGGTTGGGAACCAGTGTTATAGAACAAAAAAATAAAAATAAATCATTCTTCTGAGTAGGAATCAAACCTACACACTACGTCACTATGCCTTTATATAATAATGGAGATATATATAAAATAAATTTTATTTCTTTGTGGACACAGGGCACTTACTATAGTATAAATTTACATTATTATTTTTTCAATTGTTATTTGGATTTCATTTACACTTACAAATGATTATTTTTTACGAAAATAAACAATCTATTTTTTTAGGCCTGCCGTGGCGCAGGTGCACAGAGTGTGACTGTAAAACCGACTGGTTGTAGGTTCGATCCCCACTCGAGGAGATGAAATATTAACTTAAATTTATATTTCCATTTCTTCGCTCTGGTGTCGAGGCAAAGCGCGGCGTGGAGTTCTGCCACTTCATTCCCCCGAGTGAGATTTGAACCCATTACCGACGCGTTCTATACGCGTCGCTAATGGGTTCAAAGCCATTAACAAGCTTGTATCCCTGCGCCTCTCAATTAACTAAAAACTTAACATATTTGCGTAAAAATAATATTTTTTCTTTTTTAGTATATAGGCTTTTCATAAAATATATCTAATATGCGATTTTATTCCACTACCACTGCGAGAGATAAGAAAAGAAAAATACTAAAATAATATTATATTCAGAAAGTCACATGAAAGTATATGAAAGTACTCTACCGGCGGATGTTACATTACTTTAGAGCACTGGTTCCCAACCAGTGGTCCGCGGACCATCTGTGGTCCTCAGAAGCCAAAATATGGTCCGCGAACGATTTTAATTTTATGACAGGACGATGAGGGGAAATTTCTGTTTGATTATCATAGTTAATTTTTATTATATCTTCATGCATAGTGGTTCCTGCTACCAAGAATAATATAAAAGTGGTCCTTGATCAAGAAAAGGTTGGGAGCCCCTGCTTTAGAGCAGTGGTTCCCAACCAATAGTTCGCGGACAAGTGGTCCGCAGAAGCCTAAATAAGGTCCGCGAACGATTTTAAGCTTAGTGGACGCTGTGGCATTGGTCATCGTGCAGTGAGTAAGAAGAGCATTGGTAGTAGGGGCAGTACGTGGAACCGATGATGTTAGCGACGTCGCGACGTCCGCGCGTTCGCGGACTTGACACGACATGTAGTTGCAAGTTCTTAGTTGCGTATCGTGACTCGTGACGTCATGCAATTGTAGTAGTTTTAAGTATTATTTAATATTTCCTAAATTAGTAATATTTTTAAATAATTATGACATAAGTAGAATTACAAACAGATATAATTATCACCTTTTAGTTTTTTTATAGTAATTCTCGAATTTGTATTACAATTATATCGTTTTAATATAGTTTACCGAGCTAATTGTATTTTAAGATAATAATTACTTTTGTATTGTAAAATTTATTATTAATTATTGTTAATTATAGGTTTCTATAGAAAAATAACAGATTTATAAGTGCTTAATGTCTGTAAATAATTCTTAAGAGATTTTATATCATAATAACTTGTGCGAATTTCGTCATAGTTACAGTATCTTTTGTAAATTTCTAATAGTAAATAATTAAGTAGTATATTAGTTTACATTAGTAGGTTTTACAGTCACACTTTTTGCCCCTGCGCCACGACTGGCCTCCTTTATCTGTCTTCAATTAATTACGACTTAAACTTAACTGTTATGATTTATGAAGGTAACCTTCACCAACAATTCAATTTTGTTTACTTTATTGTTTGTACTATAAGCAATAGTGCTTTAAAAAAATATATTTTTATCAACGTCATATAATCAAGACGTTTCGAATGCCATTCTTTAGCCAAAAATCTTCCTAGCGCGATTCAGAAAATGATCTCTCTTGGGCTTAAAGTTAAATTGTAACTGTTCGGACAGTTAAAAATCCCGTTTTATCTTAAATTTCACTTAATATATAATTATATTAATCGAAAACGACGTTTTACTAAATTCACACTATACAGTTAAAAATACAAATTTATTATGAACAATTACACATTTATTATAAGTATAGATATAGATTTAATGCTTTAATTTCCAACCAATACCTACCAAAATTGCGCTGGCAAACTCACTCCTATTACCAATTCTCGATTATGCTGATATTTGATATCTCGACATTAAAGAGGAGCAACTGAATTAACTCAGGCGACTTCAAAACCTCTGCATTAGGTTCATATTTGGTGTACGTAAATATGATCTGGGGGCACGGCAGTGCCCCCGCCAAGTCGAGCAAAAAACAGCGGCACGGCCGTACCATCCTTTTCTCGAAGCAATTCAGGCCATTTTCAACCCTCTATAACTTCGTTGTGGATAAAACAAGAAACCTGAATTTTCAGTAACTAATCAGGCATTATATAAACACGGTATATTTAAAATTTCAGTCAATTTGAACCAGTAGTTTAAGAATGACAACTTGTTAAAGTTTCTAAATTTTGTCACTCACTGACTGACTCACCGATCATCAAAAGTCCAAGGCACTTCTAGCAGACATACAAGCTTCAAATTTGGAGTACAAATCGAGTTTAGTGTCTTAATCATGGGAAAACTTAAATATTTTGTAATTTAAGTCCAGTTTTCCAAATACACCAACTGCATGAATAACTTTGTAATCCCATATAAATGTATAGGATTACAAGGTTACATTTGCAGTTAATGAATCATTATTACTGTATAATAGAAAATAATAAGTGTAGATAGGTACCAAAAATCAAAAGTAGGACTCTACAAAAAGAAGTGAGATGCCATCAAAAACATCCTGTAAAAAACCCAAGTCTCGCAGCTCAGTCTTTCTACCGTAAAAGTTGTGAGATCCATGTACTACCAAGTCGGTTAATCTATTTAGTCTCTACTTAAAGGACCTTCTGTCTTAAGTTATTACAGTAGTTATTATCATGCCAATATTAAAAATATTTTACGTTTTAAACAAATAGATCGACTTGGACAACGCATGATTTGATTATTAGTACTTATGTATCACACTACACAGCACGACGGGCCAGCAACCGAATTCCTCACCTGAGTCATTCCGAATATGATGTCTTTTATGTCTTTCGATAGGTTGTGTTTTCATGCGATGTCCAAGTCGATCTATTTGTTTAAAACGTAAAATATTTTTAATATTGGCATGATAATAACTACTGTAATAACTTAAGACAGAAGGTCCTTTAAGTAGAGACTAAATAGATTAACCGACTTGGTAGTACATGGATCTCACAACTTTTACGGTAGAAAGACTGAGCTGCGAGACTTGGGTTTTTTACAGGATGTTTTTGATGGCATCATATTTCTCAAGTGGCTCCCTATCCGCCTTCGCGAGAATACTCATATTCTTCATCTTATCTATTCCGTGCTGTTTAATCCTTCTACTCCTCTTTATCTAAAGAAACAATTTAGGTTTCTACATGATGTCCACTAACTTTCCCTACGTCCCCAGAAAAATCTAACACTTGAAATTCCTCCTCACTCTTCTTCTTTTCTGATTAACTCCTTTACTATTAAAGCTGCCCTATTATAGAATTCCTTACCAATTGAGATCAGACATGCCAAAAATTTACAAAAATTTAAAACTTCACTTAAAAACCACTATATGAATATTTGAAGAAGAGATCGCTTTAAGCAATAAAGCCGCTTTATTGTACATGTGGTTTCTACTTATTTTGTTTATAATTTGTGTAAATTTTATGTGCAATAAAGTGTATTGCATTGTATTGTAAAATCTGTAAATATTCTATCAAATATTGAATAACTTATTAGTTGTTCAGGATTAATATTTTGTTTATATCTGTACGTATTATCTAAGAAGAAAATAGACATAGACAATATATTCATATTTATGACTAGAGATTTTTTTACATTGAAGTGAGGAACTTGAACTTGAATTGAGTGTCTTAACATTAGGTTCCCTCTGCCTACCCTACTATATGTGGGTTACGTGAAGTTGACATTGAATAATGTTTTCGGTCGGTTTCACTGGCGTGACGTTTCAAATAAATATTTCGTCCAGTCTTGTTGGTGATTGATTGCGATCGGCGCGGCATCGATCACGTTGTTTACAAACTAACGAGCGCGCAGGTGTTCGACACATGCGGAAATTGGAGCGCGATCAACACTTAAACTGG
>JAATLQ010022510.1:19998-88216 GCA_013421005.1 Heliconius erato x Heliconius himera
TGAGTGTCTTAACATTAGGTTCCCTCTGCCTACCCTACTATATGTGGGTTACGTGAAGTTGACATTGAATAATGTTTTCGGTCGGTTTCACTGGCGTGACGTTTCAAATAAATATTTCGTCCAGTCTTGTTGGTGATTGATTGCGATCGGCGCGGCATCGATCACGTTGTTTACAAACTAACGAGCGCGCAGGTGTTCGACACATGCGGAAATTGGAGCGCGATCAACACTTAAACTGGACATATTTTCGGGTACTAGGAGAGGAAATTAGAAATGCTCATAGTGTCCGTATGAATTCAATAGAATTTTGAGGTTTGTCAGATTTTATTGTTAGAAATCATATTATGTATGTGTAACATATAGACGAAAATACAAATGTGTGTACACTTATACATGTATACATGTACGCATATATATTTCTAAATATTAAATTTGTATGAAGTTATAGTTGTAATTTAAAACGCTACTGTAAGAAAGCATCCAAATTATAAAGATTTTACTAAATTATTTACTTTACACTTCTTATTACATTTGAAGCTTAGATATAAACACAAAAGAAATTAGAATTATTCACGAACTTATTTAATCAAAATTTTAATATAATATTTTTATTACTATTGTAACTAGCATCTCTGTAATATTACTTTATAGCTGTTCTCAATGATCAGCTGTAAAAACTTTTTATGTAGGTACTTTGGGTGATCATTTAGAGGCTCGTTTTTATTCGTAGTGCATTCAGGTTCGTTTTCCCTTATTTCATTTTCGGTTAAGTTCGCAATGGGGTTCCGCGAGGGGCTAAGCGATGATCCGAATCCATAATTTTGTTTTCGCTCTTAATCGCCTGCTTTTATTTTGGTTCGTGGAAACCGTCGATTACGAAAGTTCAGGTAATAAAACATTCTTTTCCTTTTATTTTTAACTTCAATTGGGATACAAAAAAATCTTGCAGTGGTTTTATAATAAATTTTATATGAGAGGCCGGTCGTGGCGCAGCGGCACGAGGTGTGACTGCAAATCCGACTGGTTGTGGGTTCGATCCCCACTCGAGGAGATGAAATATTTACTTAAATTTATATTTCCATTTCTTCGCTCTGGTATCGAGGTTAAGCGCGGCGTTGAGTTCTGCCACTCAACACGCAATGCCTCCAGAATTCGGCAGAAAGTGGGGAAAGGAGTGTCTTAACACTAGGTTCCCTCTGCCTACCCTGCTGTGTGCGGGATACAGCGTGAAGCTAATTTATATGATTTGTTTTAATATGGAAATTATTGATTAAAATTTAGGTAAATTCTATACTAATATTAT
Source organism: Heliconius erato x Heliconius himera (assembly GCA_013421005.1). NCBI lineage: Eukaryota > Metazoa > Arthropoda > Insecta > Lepidoptera > Nymphalidae > Heliconius > Heliconius erato x Heliconius himera. Next base: position 21,302 of record JAATLQ010022510.1, read on the forward strand.
AAAGCTGAAGATTATTTTTGGATGAACAAGTTAATCACAGGATCTACTGGTTTGCATTCAAAAATTCTGTGTTGTAGATGATCTATTTATCCAGAAAGACTATAACGTTAATTATTTTAATTTAACCCACTGCATCAGCGGTCATAAAAGCCTGGGCCACTTAGGATATGTCGCGATTTCTACTTATTTCACTTTGACTACGGGGGCGAAGCTGCAAGTAAAAACTATATTATAAGAATGATACGAATACTTACGTACCCGTCCAAGCGCTCTGACCACTAAGCCATATGTTCATATAAAGCTACGTCGAAATTCTTATATGCCTGTTACAATTTATTTTACGTTATTAGCATCTCTGTAGGGAGATTTTTACAAATTCCGATTTTTAAAAATTCTAGGCGTTCTCATTTTAATAAATTTTTAATGCACTGCTTTAATTTTGTATTTAGTGTATTATTATAATAGTTAAAATATATGGACCTTGTTTACGCTTCATATCTAGACTAAAAGACTACAGGAGCTACTACAAATCCATGATAGTATTGCAATAAATAACTTCATTTCAACCGTGTGAACGTCGATTAATGTAAAGCTCGGCTATAAATTTGTTAATAATCCGCTTTTTGTCATTATTTACTGGTTGTTTTAAAACGTTCTTGCAATCAAAATTAAAAAACAATTTAATATATTTAATATTTATCGCATCACTTAAATAACAAAAAACAAGTAACAGAGGCAAGTCGTGGCTCAGGGGCAGAAGCGTATAGCTACAAACGTGACAGGTTGAGGGTCCGAGTTCTATTCGAAGAAAGGAAATGTTTAACAATTCTATTTTTAAACAGCTTCAGAATTCGGCGGAAAGTGGTGAGCGGGTGTCTTAACATGAAGCTCCCTCTACAGCGTGAACCTGATAAAAACAAACTTTAAATACAAATAAATTAAAAAAATTAAATTAAATTAGCTTCACGCTGTATCCCGCACACAGCAGGGTAGGCAGAAGGAACCTAGTGTTAAATACAAATAAAAAAAATATATATTCGTTTTAAGCCTTTCCTTTCCTTTATTTCTCCAAAAAAAATTGAGGCGTAAAAGAATGAATTTAAAGAATATCATAAATTCTTAATAAATCATATATTCATACCAGATATTAAATAAATGGAGGAGGTTATATTTCTTACTGGATTTCTCAGCCAAGTACATACATATATGAATGGACTTTGAAGATTCTTTTTTGTATGGTATGTTATATTTTACAGGAAGTTTGATTTAATTTTCAAACAACGTAAGCTGATAATACTAAGTTTGATAATAATTACTCAGATTGGCCCCAACTTCTAAAAAAAATTATTGTTTTTATTAGAAATAAATAATAATGTATACAGTACGTATAAACTTAAGCGGCTCTACGTTCTATGCGATCATTTGGTTCAAGCTGATACTGGGCTGCACCAGCCCAGAAATGAGCGTTCATGCCATACTCGATGGAAGGCCTTCGCCATACCCAGATTAACTGCCAGGCCCTCTCTCTTGATTTCAATAACCGCAGCCCAGCGGTGGGTTAGGAAAGCCAAAAAATCACCGGTTGAGCGATCATACATTGCGGTGTATTTCTTAGTTAGCTTTACATAACGAAATAACAATAACAATGGATCCAATTGCTTTAAACGCGAGCACTGCAGAAATATTAAATTATATATAAGTTCATTGTACTATAAAAAAAAATATTTTTTTAACGTTTTAAGGAAAAGTTAAAAATATATGTATATCTATCTATCTCTTATAACTTATTTATAATTATAGAATAGAAATATATTAAAGAAAGCCACAATTAGGCATTTTGCGACAAAAAAAGAACATAGCAAAGTGATATTTGGTCGCTTCTTGTAATAGAAATTAAATATTGATTTCAAAATAAGCGTGTTTTTTAAAGTACATTTGGTTTTTTACACGGTACTAAAATATAACCATACCTTCAGTCAGAGTTACCGCGATTTCCATTGCACTATACGGGATAAGTACAGATAAAGGCAAGTTAAAAATATACATAAGAATTATTAACTAAAAAATCTCAATTAAAATAAGAGTTTAATAAAATAAAAAAATATTTGTAAAAACAAAAACCCCGACTGCATAAAACTAATAAAACGTTTTCACAAATATTTTTTTATTTTTCATTTTTTTGTTAGAATTTATTATTGTAATGATAATCATGATATATCTTTTTGAAATCCTGAAATTGAGCTCTTGAATTTGATACCCATATTGTAGTATTCGAAATGAATTTTTTTTTTTTACTAAGTCCAATGGCGTACCACAGCCGCCATGATCATTTTTTTATTAACGTCACCTATCTAAGAACACTTGGGCTGCTAATACGAATATAACGATACCTCAAATATGTAAATCCGTTCAGCGGTTCTGGAGATACGAGGTAATAAAGAATATTACATACATACAAGATACGCGCGAAAAACATAACCCTTCCTTAGCAGTCGGGAAAAATTTCTTAAACAAACATATAAGTAAAAATAAGGCTTATAAATTATATTAAAGTGTAAATAAAATAAAAATTATACCAAGGCAAGTAATTAGACTGAATTGTTATTTTCATATTTATTTTGAGAACAAGCTACGCAGATTCTACAAAGTTTTTAATCCTGGTACGTTTCTAATAAAACTATACTTTGTTATTAGATTAAATAATTAATATAAACGATATTTAAAGTATTATTTTCAATAAAATAAACATTTTTAATTTTTTATTTTTATTTTTTTAATACGAAATAATAAAATAAATTATACAAGTTATATTTAAGACTGTAATTAAAGTGAATATTAAGACTATCGTTTCAGAAACAAAGAGACGGGAACAAGGAACAAGGGTCGGAACAGTAAATTTTGAAGATTCGAATTAGTGGAAGATAGTTTACTAGCTACACGCATTCATTCTTTCAAAGCCGGAACAATGAATGCGTGTGAACAAAATGAACATCCAGTCTTTAGACAACTCGAGAATGTGTAAATATTGAAGTTTCTTATATAAATATTTTTTTATATAAATATTTACCTTTTTTGTCTATGATTTTGCTGTAGGTACAATTTACTTTTATTGTTCTTGACACGCAATCAGGCAATAAGATTGTCTTTACATGCTATTCAACATAAGAAAAGCGACAAAGGAGTATTAAGAAAATGAAATATATATCATTTTCGTTGGAAATGAAATAACGAAAATGAAATATGATATAATTATGATTTTCACAAATATATTATATGAATATAAGCTATAGTTTTTTGGAAGTTGATTTATTTTGGTTCGGTTTTGATTTGCTTTCAAACTGTAAATAAATTTGGTTTGAGACGTAGAAAATATTACCAAGAATGGGGTCAGGAATGTCATGAATACAGATTCCTACGTAACACAGCTGTTTCTGAGTCTCCGTCAATTGTTCCTAGCGTATTGTTCTTTAATCTAGGAACTTCGTGAATTTTGTTGATGAAAATCTCTGGTTGTACTAACATAATATGCCTGTATTAAATTTCAACTTCAAATATTATTCGAGTCAAAATTATATAGAGGCCACTTGTGGTGCAGGGGCACAAACGTGTATCTACTTGTTGTGTAAAGACGACAGGTCGTGGGTTCGATTCCCACTTTAGGAAATGAAATATTTAATATTTTCTTTTCTTGTCTTTTGTAACGAGGCAAAGCACGGCGTTGGGTTTCGCCACTCAACACGCAATGCATCGAGAATTCGGCGGAAAGAGGGCGGGCTGTAGTGTCTTAATGGGAACGGAATAACTTAACATTTGGTTCCTTTTGCCTATTCTGCAATGTGCAGCGTACACCTGCAGATAGAGGCAAAAATCTGGTTATCTGTAAAATCGAGTTACGGACGATAATTTTACATGATAACGTCATAAGGAAACATTGATGCATATTTTTATTAATTTAATTAAATTATCATCACGGCATAATCATTATTTTGTATAATACAAAGGAGTTAAATAAAATGTTTTTTTGATAAATTAACATTTACTTACACTCGTTAATCCAAATACTTTGTTATATATATTACGCTAATTCGTTTGGTTGGGTTCTTTAATTATATTAAATTGCTTGGTTCATTATTGTGTATACTATTTTCTATGTAAAAAAAGATTGTTATAACGCTGTTCATGTATTGATTATATTTTGATACTGGCCAGAGGCTTTAGGCGTCAAACGTCAGTAGTCGACGTCCTTCTAAAATAAACTAGCTTATGTTCTATAAGTAATCTTGAAAATAAATTTGTTACATGTTTTTGTAAATTATGTCGAAATAATAAATTATAAAATTACAATTGTTCAGGCAGTCGTGGCGCTGTGGAATAAAGAGTCTGAGCGGAGTAAATTATTTTCCCATTCTTGTAAGACAAAGTGCAGTGTTGAGTTCTGTCACGCAATACACAATGGCGCCTTTGCACGCTAGCGGTATACCTATAAGCGAGATAAATAATAATTTAATTTGTCTTTAATCTAAATAAAACTATTAAAAATGAAGTAACTCTAAAATCGAGCTGTCATAACTCATATTGTATCCAAATTCCATAGTATAGAAATAAATAGATAAATTATACTTCTATTTACAAGCGTAAAAAAAACCAACGTTTTCTAACTAAACTTAAATTCTTCCAATTGAAACAACGATCTAGTTTCGTTTCTGTGTTTTGAAAGTTCGGTACTGTACTACTGCATTCTGATGAAGTTTTTTTAATGTAACGAGGGCCAACTCGCAGGCACGTTTGTATAAGGCTACCAGTATCACTTGCATCATGAAACACTGAAAAAACTACTCTTTTGCATTGAAAAACAAACAAGAAGTGTAGTGTGAGCTTTTATAGAAGACTCACATTGCAGCATTAAAAAATCGAGAAAAGGAAAAAAGTGTGATACCTCACAGTAAAAACATTACAAAATATCATAATTTTATTCGTTAAATTTTCTTGATACTTTACGATACGGTACAACAAACAAGAATATAAAAAAATGAGTGAAAAACGGGGAGTGGAGTGTTTTATCACTAGGTTCCTTCTGTTTAGGAAATTGGAAAACAAAATTTGCATCCACAAAAATAGATATCAGTTGCAGCAGCAATTTAATAAAATCAAACAGAACAATTGGTGTAAACGCAAACCCTCCATTACTTTGGTTACAAACTAATGATCGCGCAGGTGCTACACAGAGCAGGGACTATTTGCACGTACATGCGATAATTTGTGGACCACTGGGATCTAAGCTTATGATATTTATATATTTATAAATATTTTTTCTGTATTTTATTATTCCAAATATATTTTTTTAAATATTTACTATACTTAGTCATGATATGGTATGGTTCTTTGATTATGGCGTTCCAAACGTGCCAGTTAAGCACATATTACTTCGCTGATGTCACTTTGTGTGGAGAAGATACGAAGGTTGTACGGTAAAAAATGAAATAACGTTACACAGTACTAGGATACATGTCAAAAATGCTGAGGTGGATGTGCAGCGCAACGCAGTAACATATTGACATTCATTCGAGGTAGTCTTATAGTCCGTGACGTGGCGAATAATCTCCAAGAGCGTCGTCTGAGACGGTATGGCTACATTGCGCGCCGGACTAGGAACTATGTTGGATATAAATGCTTGCTATGTTTGTTGCTGGAGTTAGACCTTCCGGACGTTTAAGGAAGCGCTGGTTGGATGTCGTGAAGCAGGACATGAGAGCGATGGTCTAACTACCGAAGACTTTATAGACCGTGGAGTAGAGGTTAAGCAGAAAGGCAGACCCTGGCAACATACGCCTCGATTAATGTCAGGAGAAACAAGAGAATGCATGTTAAAAATAGCATTCGCCAATAAAAAATAAAATTAATATACAGGGTGGAAGTGTCAGTATCACTTTAAATGAAGCCAGCTTTAACTATTAAAAATGCAATTAGTTTTTATTGTTCCGTACCTCAAAACGTAGTACGTCCCGTGAACTCAGAATCTTAAAACTTGGTACAAAGCAACGTTTTATAGCACGGTTATATAGGTTTTTTATTTATAAACTATCCTCATGCCATCTTTTTTATTCTAACAATATTTTTTTATAAATTAAGTTTACAAATAGGTTTCAGGGAGAAAGAATATTTTAAATGTAAACTTAATGGCCACGAGAATCCATTAGTTTGTTCCCAACACTCAGTTGCCTTTTATTTTCAAGCGTGCGAAAAGTCGATTAAGGAAAATCTGTGAAGTCTTATAAGCAACTAACTCGCTTTTATACCACGCTGCGGCCAAACTTTTCACAGTTTTGTTTGTTTAATATTTAATTACCACAGTGTAATCGTGCCTTAACATTTTAACAATTACAACAAATTCCTTTCCTCTTTTTATTTTTATTGTTTAACAATCAACAGTTATTATAGAAATAGGAAAAAAGTCGAATGAACGAATTTTCTGGAAAAGATTATCAAATTTTTCTAAAGCTTCAGATAGACGATTAAATGTAATAAAGGGGAAAGCTTTAGTTAAGTCCCAATTGAGTAGGCGTCGGTTAATGTTACATTTAATTAAATTGTTATTTACAATGAATTCTAATAAAATACTAATGAAGTGTCCTTTAAAATTATCGCCAATTGTCGTTTATAAAACATTCGTTTGTGATTTTGTTGTATTCATTTTCAATTAAGCGGTATTACTTGGTAATAGCACTAGGTATAAAACGGCGGGTTTTCTTATAATGGTTTTATAATGAAAATTATTGAATGAAATTGACGAATATATTGTACAAAAATTTTAAGTTGAACCTCTATAGGCAAATTGAATATGTTAACACGTCTAAATATAGGTAACTTATTCGTTTGTCATCTAAAAAAATATAATATTATATCTTTAATACAAAAAAACATGATACGGTGAAAAGTAGCATCATCGTAGTTTAGTTGTAACTTGTAAAATAGTTGAATGATATTGAAATGTCATGATCAAATCCTACTGCGTTTAATTACGAATTTAAACATATAAAGGAGAGATTATTCTAAGTATGTTCAATTAATTGTTAGGTTTTGTAGCATTACATTTAACCTTAAGATAAGGTAAGCTCAATAAAAGAAGTGAGGTGAGGGCAAATGGTTTGTAATCGGATTATAGACACGCTAGGCACTATGTGACGTGTATATATGTGAAAGGAAAACCATTTACCTTAGAAAGACAGGAGCTACTAAAAGAAATAACTATACACTGCATACTCTATGGACAAATATAAAGTGAGATAATTCGAAAAAGATCTATTATTGGATTTCTTAAATTTATTTTAGACATTATGTACCCATATTTTCATTTGATATCCCTAATATAAAAGACATTACTATTATTATTTATTATTTTACAGAGTCATTCGGGGCAAGTGGGTGCACTTTTACCTATGGAGAGATTTTCTTACTGAGTAACATAGTGAAACTAGAGAAATAAAAGTATTATTTCAAGATAAGCATTTTTCATTTTATAAATTAAAATAAAATTATTTCTCTTAGTTTTCTTAGAAACATTAAAAAACATACCCTTGGGATAACCAAACGCGTTCCGTTAAGTGAACGCTTTGATTATGCTAACAAAATAAAAATTCTTTTACTTATTTTACCAAAAAGTAATCCAGCATAACAATAAATCTACCTATTCTGATATAGGCGGGACACAGTGTAAAGCTACTAAAAATATGTGTTTTATTAATATTAATCCACTGCCAGTAGATCACAATTTCGCCAGTAATATATTTTTTTAAAACTCCAAAAAGTTTTGATTTAATCAACAAAAAGGATTTATTAAAGATTATAGATATTAAAGATTAATATCGCGTTTCTATTGTCGGAATTTTGAGATACAGGCAATGCGCTCACTTACCCACTTTGTGTACTTACCCCAAATAACCGCACAGAAAATATTTAAAAAAATACAAATTTAAATTTCAGTTGAAAAAGAAATGATATACCAATCTGTTTGTTTATCTTTTGTAAGTGGAAAACATATTATTTTAGTAACAGTTGAAGAGTATATACGAGCTTTTAAATGAAAGCATTTAAAATGTAAGTTAATGTATACGGCGGGGCGCTAAACGTCACGTGAAGTAATAGACCTGTTAAGTTGGAGGTGTCTGAGGAATGAATGTTCATTTGCTATTTATCTTATAAACTGAGTTCTTCAGTCTGGAAATTAGTTACATAGATAACTAAATATTATATTTACAATTACAGTGTAGAAAATAAATGATTATTGATGGAACATTGTTTTTGCATCACGCTGTATCCCGTAAATAGAGTAGGGTATAGGGTAGGTAGAGAGAACCTAGTGTTAAGATAATCCGTTTCCCATTTTCCTTCGAATTCTGGAGGCATTACGTGTTGAGTGGCGAGACACAACAAACACAACAACGCCGCGCTTTGCCTTGTCACCAGAGCGAAGAAATGAAAATATTTAATTTCCTTTTTTAATCGAGTGGGAATCGAACCCACAACCTGACGCATTTATATTCACTATTTGGTTCTCTGCGCCACGACTGGCCTTTAATAATTAAATAATATTTTGTTATACTAGTAGTGCAAAGATGTCAGTGCTTTGCACCAATGAACGGTCGCATGCTGTAGCGTTGGACAACTGTGGAAAAAGTATTATATAAAAGTATTTATAATCCACGAAAAGATAAAAAAGAGAAATAAAAAGTCGACATTTGTAACATAAGATATTTTTTTAACAATTAGTAAAGATATAATAACTTACAGTGTTATCAACATTGTAGTAGGTAATATTTTTCCACTCCACTTCCTGCCATTTTTTTAGCATTTTAAATACTCTTTGAGCGTCCTTCAAGCTTACTTATTATTCTAGAGCTCTTTGTTATAACAATAGTTAGATAAAGTTAATTTCTGCAACTAATTATAACAGATTATAACAAAAAAAACATAGTAATTACTATGTATTTATTAAATCGTTTATAGTCACTAATTGAATGTGCGGTCTTGTAAAAAATCCTACGTAATATAATGTCGAAGAACTTTTTGTTTTCTTTACGATTCTCTCTCTCTTTTCTCTCCCCTTCCTATATGTTGAAAGGAATGTAATAAATAACATTTTACATTTCTAGCAATAATGAGATACTCCTGTACTTATTAAATTATAATTATTATCGGAATTTAAAAACACATACTGCGGTAAAAAACAACTGTTGTGAACTACAATTGAATACAATAGGAGCTGCAACATCTTGGTAAATGTACGTATTTCAAAAATATATAGTTAATTTTAAATTATTATTAAATAGTGTAAAACTAACATATATATAATTATTTTGTACACGTTCAAAATGCAAATTGATCAACTGTTTTTGCAATACAATGTACTCTATAGTGGAATAAAAATATCTACCATAATTAATTTTACGTTTCACAAATTGTATGAAAACATTGATATTGTATTTATAAACTCACATTATACTCGAATTTTAACTGGGCCATTGTTTCGAATATCACCTTTCTTATTTAATAATTTTAATTTTCTATTTTATTCGAACATGTTAACCTCTTATATAAAGCAAACTGTTAAGACCTTATTATTATAAATAATACCAAATTGTTTCAGGGGCAATATAATTTCATTTTATGGATATTGGAATGGAATTCTGACGCCAGTGCCGAAGATTCCAGGTGAGCGACGAAAATCTACCCGTAGAGCAGGTCGCAAGTGTCACGAAGATAGATTATTATAAATGTTCAACAATCGATATAGTTTCTGGAACATTCTCTAGGTTGTTTTCGTGTAATACGAGATCAGCCTCGTCGTGTCACGTATAAAATATATTTGTCGTTTTCTTCATTTTGGTTAAACATATATTTACTGTTTACATATTTATTTAAGTATGTGAAATTTCAATATTATATGAATATTAAGTATATTATTCAAAAATACGAATATTACTTAAAATTAATCAATATTGAAAACAGGGTTTCATTTTCATTTACTTTCTATCTAATCCTTTATTCTTCAACTTGAGTGGAAGGTGGAAATGGAGTAACTCTTGACTCGTTTATGGTTAAAATAAATGCATGTAAAACAGAGCATTCCTTCAGGTGAACATAATTTCCACAAAACTTAAAAACTATATATTTATTAAATAAATTTATTTATACGATAATATAGGGTTTCGTTCCTGCCTGTTGCCTGCTCGCTTCGTTCACTAAATCTCGACTTACTCTCAAATGACACAAACATTACATAATTTCATGAACATATTATTATTTATAGTATACAATTTGATTATCTAAAATCTAAAAAATAACTAATATAAAGGGCAAAATTTATTTTTTTTGAACGCTTTATTCATATACTAGATGGCTCGATTTGAGAAATTATTTTGATATTGTATAGTCCATTTATCGAAGAAGGCAAAACGTTGAAAAACGGGAGAACTGGAGATAAATAAAAAAAAAAAAAATATTAAGGAATATTTTCGAAATTATTTTACACAACACAGTGTTTTTCCTTATTCAATTAAGTGCGTTAGATGCGTTGTACGTTTCATATTTATTATATTTAACTTTTATAGGGTATTAATAACATGGATATTTGAGAGGCCATCACAGTTTTAAAATCCGGGAGTGAGTAGATGTTGTAAGTCGTCGCGCCGTGCGTGGTAAGGCTTACGAAGGTCTGTAGGCGGTGGGCGATAGAAGCTCTTATCTATATTAATATTATAAAGCGCGTAAATTTGACATTTATAGTAGTCGACATAACCATGGTAAGGTGTTATAGTAGTTTTAAAGTAAATTCAAGCTCAAATTTGACAATAAAATGACGCCCGAACATCATTATATCGTATATTTTATAAAAGTCTACCGTTAGTCTATTTTATGTAATAGAAAGATATTGTTAAAGTGTAATTGTTAGAGATTTATAATAAAGAATGCATGCAACATAAAGCTAGCTTGTTTGTTTTTATAAAATATCCTTGTAAAAATTTCATCTTAAAAATTCATCTCACTCGACCTCGAGGATACTTGAGCAGTCATTTGAGTTTAAACTCTCATTAAAAGGCACGGCTTTTTACTGCAAGAATTTTCTACTTAACATAGTCTTTGTATTTATTCACGTAATATGTTTTTATTGAAACTGTTAAGTGTTTGTTTATTTAAAAAAAAACATTTATAGGGTAACATAAAAATTATTGATAGCAACTTTAATTACATAAAAAGGCTAATATTATATTAAAGGTTACAAGTGAAAATGAATATTAAAAATGAGTATTGAACCTAAATCTTTATTACATTCTACAATTGTACACTTTGCAACGACGTAACGAGGATATCTGTTAGAAGCCGGGATAATATTATAAATTATAAATATGTCATTTCTTCGAGTGGAAATCGAACACACAACCTGTCGTGTTTACAACCACAGTTTTTGCCCCTTCGCCACGACTGGCCACAAAGCGTAATAATAATAATATCTATTTGTTTTATACAGCACAGGCGTAAATATATTAAATAGATATATTTACGCCTGTGCTGTGCCACTCGTAATAAAAATGTTATTCGACTTTAATATTGTAAGTTTAATAGGACACTAAAATAACTATGACAGGTTAAAATATAGATTCACAAGTTCATTAAACATTTACAGTATGTATTTGTCACAGTTACCATGATAATGTTTACCACTAACATATGTATATACAATACATATATAATGAGGCCTGTCGTGGCGCAGGGGCACAAAGTGTGACTGTAAAACCGACTAGTTGTGGGATCGATCCTCACTCGAGGAGATAAAATATTTACTTAAATTTATATTTCCATTCCCTCCAAAATTCGGCAGGAAGTGGGGAACGGAGTGTCTTAACGCTAGGTTCCCTCTGCCTACCCTGCAGTGTGCGGGATACAGCGTGACGCTAATAAAAAAATAATAAAAATCAAAATCAGCAAAAAAAAAAAAAACATATATAATATAAAATATTGCTAAAGCGATATATGTATAGTAAATGCATAAATCATACCTCATAGAAATGATTGCCTTTCCGGATATGACGCCGTGAGCGATGACGTGACGAGAGGAAGTGACGCGTTTACTCTATACTGCTGAAAATTGAGAATTCATCGTTAGGCTTGTATATTTATATTACATAAATTACCTTATTAACTTGAAATAAAATGTGTCATTAATTTTTATTTGTATATGTTTTCGTAATGCAATATAAAATGCTTATAATAAATATAGGTATATATTTTTTATCACGTTGTATCTCACACATGGTAGGGTAGGTATACCATACCACGTTTTGCCTTGGCGCCAGACCGAAAAAATGAAAATAGTCACATGCTGTGCTCCTGCAATACGACGACCTTCTGATAATATTAAGCTTTGCTTTGGCACTCAACACGCATTGCTTCCAGAATTAGGCGGAAAGTGGAGAACAGAGTGTCTTAACAATAGGTTTCCTCTGTCTATCCTGCTGTGTACAGCTGATTTAATTTGATTTATTTTTTATATTTGAAATATTACATTTTTAAATTAGTCTTATGTGAGCTTAGGCATTTATCGTATTTTTAAATATATTATATTTTTTTTCTTTTCTATTCAGGTTTCACCATGAGCAAGCTCTTTGTGGATGGATGTATTAAGTGACCGCTACCTGTACGGCGGGGGTGTAATAGGCATATTACACCCCCGCCTTGTGGTTTGACTAGTAGTTCAAAATATTCTTTATTCCAATAGACTATTGTAAGAATCAGAATTATACAGTGGTTATAATCAACTATCGGGATGAGATGCTTACTATTATGTAGGAAGGAATGACTTATCCTAAGATCCTATATATTTTAAAATCTAAATTACTTTAACTTGATATATTTATATACATTAGCAAATAATATGATTAAACTAATATAAATAAACAAACAAACAGATTTTCTCATATATACTGTAAACAGTAGGAATGAGAGAATACTTGAACAAAGCAAATAATAATCACTATAATATTTACAGGAACATTCTAGCATCATATATCACACATTACTGGTCACTGAAATGATTGCCTCGCCGGATATAACGCCGTGAGCGAGTGACGGGCGGAAACGACGCATTTTCCTCCTACCTAACGCCGTCATAGCGTTAGTAACGGCGTATAGGAAATTCATTAAATGACATAAAGCTATTAAAAATTCCTGAAAATATGAATTATATTACTTGTTTTATTTTATACATTTTAGGTAACGAACCAACGAAGTATAAAAGAAAATATCTTAAATCGGATATGGTACCACCGCAGTGAAATAAAATATTCGAAATATATTTTCAATTTCTCAACCTGGTATCAACGCAAAACTGGGTATTGCGCTACTCAACGCGCAATGCCTTCAGAATTCATCGGAAAGTGGGAAACGGAAATGTGTTAATAGGGACGGAGTGTCTTAGTATTAGGGTCCCAGGTTTCCCTGCCTATCCTTCTTTATGCGGGATACAGCATGAGGCTAGAAAAAGTAATGTGTTGTTGGGTCGCTCATATGTATATACATATATCAAATATATACCAGTACACATACCAGTTTCGTTGTTATTGAGGCTTCAGTATTTGTTGTGTAAATATAAACTTAGGATACATTAATTTATATCGACAAACAACATTTCAATTATACATTCAGATATAGAATAGTTTGAATTATTCACTAATTGAAATTTGGATATAGTTCTGCATAACTGCGTTGAATAATATTGGAATCTATCCCAAAGGAATATGACACAGCGAGTCAATATGTATCATTTTAGTTTGTGAAATGAATCGCATATCGGGACGGTTGTTCGACGTTTATTATAAAATTGTTGCTTGAATAAACCACTTAATTATTTCGCTCTGTTTCAACTTTTCATTACTTATTTTATTCTGGAGTTAAAATAACAATGTTATATTTCCGGAATTTTAATATATTATTGTATCTGTTTTTGTTCTCGTTAAAAAAACAGTGCTGACACAAATAAAAATATGTATCAGTCGGAACTCCGATATATCAGAAGAAAGTCCATCCCACATATTCTGTTATTAGTACACCCACATAAACAATATTTATAAACTTGTCAGTATTTAAACTTAGTGAAATGTGAACAAAAGACTCAACTAATGCAATAAGCAATTTGGAAATGTTATTAGAAAGTTTTTTGCCTAGAATTTAAATCAAATCAGCTTCACGTTGTATCCCGCACGCCGCACGGTAGGCAGAAGTGTGTGTTAAGACACTCCGTCCGTCCTAGTGTTAAGACACTCCGTTCCCAATTTTTCGCCGATTTCTGGAGGCATTGCGTGTTGAGAGGCGGGGCTCAACGGAGCCTTGCCTTGCTTTGCCTTGACACCAGAATGACGAAATAAAAGTATAAATTTGAATAACAATTATAATCGGACTATAAAAAATCATAAAAAGCCATAAATGTGCCACAATGTACGCGAAGACAAAATAAAAATGCTATAACTACAATTTGAATACGTAACAAACTAAAAATATAAAATAAATGTAGCATTTGAATGTCTTTCATAAAGCGTTCAACGAGAATTCTTTAAGCAGTATTTTCTCATATTCTCATACTTGTAACTTGTGCTAAGACCACTATGCCCTTATTGTTACTAGTCGAGGGAATCGTTCAATGCTGTTTCAAAAGTTTTATAATATTGAATATAAAATGGCTTTAGGGGGCTTGAAAAGTTGGTAAGATCTCATTTGTAGTCGTTGTACGATGAAATATTTTCAAAAGATTCAGGGCTCGTTTGAATTGACAAATGTAACTGATGTGTTTGTGTAATGGTACCTAAATTTTAATTTTAAGATTTATTAAAAATAAGAGAAGAAAAAAAAAAAAATTAAAACAATTAAACTCTATGAAAAACAATATCAATGCAGTAAAGTTTTGTTAAAAAATAGGTAATATATCTATAGAGAATACGTAATATATCTATAGTTAGTATTAACGTTAACATAAATTAAATTTAACAACACTTTAGTTTCTTGTTGAGACGTTGTTAACATGGTTACTGTACTAATGTCAAATGATCCCAGGTAAAACAGTATGTTTTCTATGGTTGCTTCCGCGATATAAGAGGCATGACAAAGCTCTGTCCACTCTTTGACTAAAGATGGACCTGTTTAGTGATTATTATTGCTATTTAATTGATTATTTGAAATTTTCAAAAAACACAAATTACAATGATTCAAAATTGAAATTGCAATAAGGGGAAATATTTTTGACATAATATATTTCCCCAGCTGGGTTTTATTAGGGTTATAAGTACGGAGTTTTGAAAACAGTAAAAAGTTGAGAACGAAATGACTTTTGAATATTATTCTATGTGTTTGTCTAACAAAAATTTAGATACGTAAAATAAATTTCAAAAAATAGATACGTTTCATTATAAACAGCTCATCAACGAAACTTCATTTCCGCCCTCGCGCCACGTTGCTCGGTGAATTTCAAATTGGTGTTATGATGGTTGTTATCTTAGAATACCAATGTACTCTATATGAATGATTTATAAATTTAAATGTCAAAATTCATCTCAGGGTAATATACACCTTCATATCTTAAAGATTTTTTATAATCATAAAGATTTTTTTTTCATATATAAGTACTTACCAAGTGGTAGGTATATATGAAAATAGCGATTACTTGTACTCTGTAAAGAAAATAAAACTGTAAAAGGCGCAGATTTCTTACATTGAATGTAAATACAGAAAATAATTCAAGCATTTGTTATACAAAATACAAATAACGGAAACCAATAACATCATTTTTAGTGTTCTGCGCCTCAAAACGGAAAAAAGGAATATAGGATCACTTTGTTGTCCGTCTCACCGACTTTCAATAATATTTACCTTGCGATTGCGTGGGGGTTCCAAGCTGAAATTAATATCAAATATTTATGTCTATGACCCTTTAAGCGCACAAAAAATTAAGCTTCTAGGTCAACACAATTCACAGTGTAATCAAAACCTATAGGGTATTTCCCGTCGACCTACAGTTATGAAATTTGACAACAAGTGAACACATAAAGAAAAAAATCAAGCAAGAATACATAAAGAAAAAAATCCGTAAAGTGAAAATTTTTACATTACCTATATCTGTAGTTAATTACATGTAAAATGAGCGCATGTGTCTCTAACTTAAGTTTGTTGGCTTTTATAAGTTATACTTCCTGTGAACTTATAATCCTGAAATTAGTATGGAAACCTCAGTGGGCGAGTCCAACTCGCAATTAACTGGTTATTGTCTATCATGCAATATTAACTCCCTAAAAATTCTCTAAAATGGGCGGAAATTAGTTAGTGGTAGTACTAGCAATATTGATTCCCACCACCACTCTCATTCTTTTAAACACAAGTTCTTTGTTGCGTACAACCTGAAGGGGTGGTTGGTTGTCGTCCGGAAACGTAACCATTCTAAATTATCTTTTTTTTATGTTCGCCGCACCAGATTCCTCAAATTATATTAACTGAGATTGTGACAAAATAATAATAATTAATGACTATCGTATTGGTATCATATTGAGGCCAGTCGTGGCGCAGCGGTACAAAGTGTGACTGTAATACCGACTGGTTGTGGGTCCGATCCCCACTCGAGCAGATGAAATATTTACTTAAATTTATACTTCCATTCATTTCTTCGCTCTGGTGTCGAGGCAAAGCGCGGCGTTGAGTTCTGCCACTCAACACACAATACCTCCAAAATTCAGCAGAAAGTGGGGAACAGAGTGTCTTAACACTAGGTTCAGTCTGCCTACCCTGCAGTGTGCGGGATACAGCTTGAAGCTGATTTATTTTATAATTAAAAAGAGTAAAAAAATTATTGCTGGCGGTTGTCGTTTAACTTTTGTTGAATTGTAAGTTCTATCGAAGGTTTATAAGCAATTGTTAAATAATTTGCTAATAATTTTATTATTGATGTTTGATCTGATGTTGATGACTAATATATTGTCAAGTAAATTATATAAATTTACTTACTAAGCCTTAATATATCTTTTAATTAGAATGTTTTAACAATGAATCGTAAATTAAACAGATGCTAAACGGTACTGTCAGAACATGAAAAGCTAAAATTATCAATAGATTTTTCTTACTTGTTAAATATTTAGGATTCTCACCATTATTATTATTTAGGCACAGTATTGTAAAGGCCACTGATGTGGGTTCGATGTCCACTCGGGGTAATATTTTTTAAATTTAATTACATTATTCAATGTAAAATACTATTTTTTCATCGTTGAGGCAGCGTGTCTGCAAACGTGATGGTTGCGAAATCGATTCGCACGGATCGGGGAAGTGATTCATTATCATTTCCTTGCGCTGATAAGAGCAGGCGTAGCGTTGAGTTCTGCCTGGGAGATTTCAACGTGGTGTCTCAATTTCAAGAAGATTCAAATAAATTGACAGACATCAAATAGGTTGACCCTGCATACCCTATTATGCAGTATAAAGAGTTAACCAAAAAAAATGTTTCTCTTATTTTATTTTTTAGAAAACGAATGAACATTTAAAAATAGCAAGATATTTTTTTAGTAATAGAATTTTTTTATAACTGATAAGTACATAAGAATATATAAAATTTCCCATTAAACGAAGCTGCACAACATTTCACAAACTGCTTTACAAGTGTCGTAAAAGTGAACGAGCTTGTAATATATCAATGATAATAGATTAAGCTTTAAGTGTTTGAAGTTTACTACCGATAGTAATTTATCTTGGAGATGATACTTAGTCATTAATTAATAACGATCTGGCCTTAAGATGTGTTGTCAGAAGGAAATTTAGAATTTTATGTTATATATGCTGCATATCGGCGGCATCGGTGCAGGATCTTATTGTTTTCTCAACTTGATGTTGTATTCCGCATGCAGGAGGGTAAGCAGAAGGAACCTAGTGTTAAAACACTCCGCTCCCTATTTTCCGCCGAATTCTGGAGGCATAGTGTGTTGAGTGACAATAGATACTAGTCAATATTTCATTTGGGATCAGTAAGTGCAATTATTAAAACATTTTTTTTAAGTGATTATTTGAAGTATTCCTCTATAGGTGTTGCAATAGTGGTGCTATGATAATTTATCTACAAGCTAGCTAGCTTACAAGCTAGCTAGCTTTTAAAAGTATTCACGTCGCTTCAAGATCGTTTTTACTGTCGACTGTATTTTTAGTGTAACCTGTTTCTCCGTCCGAATACTAAGATTCTTTCTCGTCAAGGGAGTACTCGTAGTCACGTAGAGTTCTATGACATTTGTGAAAATTTCCCTACAGTACCAAGTGGGAAAAACAGAAATTTTACAACAGTACAAAATTTTTATCGGAGTGAGACGTGACCATCGTAGTTTAGTTTAGTTGACTGCACCTGGAAGCACAGTAAATAAGTAATAAGCAATACCTTGCGCTTAACCTCTGAACAATAAAGCTTAAGAAATGCAGATATTTTCGCTCTGTTTACGTTCCACTTCGCCATCTTTTATAAAGTATATAGGGATTTAGCTTTAGTGTTTACAATTAAAGTAATTTGTATTTTAAATCCTTATTTTCAGAAGTTAAAAAAAAGTTGATTGGTGCCTGTCAGTTACTAAGCCAAAGAAAACTGACTTTTTATATATATACATAGCAATTTCAAATGTTCACAATTAGAAACATATGTATTATAAGCCAATTATGTCTAATATAAATAAATTGGCGTGCAAAGGCTTTAGTATAGCCTCGGATTATTGGAGAGCGCCGCCTACAGAACGATTATTAGGAATTAAGCTCGAACAATTAGAATTAATCTGTTTTCAAATAACCGCTAATTAACGAATGTAGTTTATGTAATTTTGATTAGAATTAGATATAGGGAATAAGGTTATACTTCTATAGTTAATTTGAATATAAATCAGTTTCACGCTGTATTTCGCACAGAGCAGGGTAGGCAGAGAGAACTTAGTGTTAAGACACTCCGTTCCTCATATATCCCTAAATATATTATAGTCAAATTAATAAATTTGAAGTGGTCGTGGCGTAGTGGGACTACGTAATGGTAGGAAAAGACTACGAGAGACATTCCAACATAAACGGTAGACGTTAATGTATGTACTGTTTACACCTGTACGAAATTTTTGTGTCTGACTAGTGTCAGTTTGTTCGAAAATTGTGTCCCAGCTGTTCACCCACAAACTGATGGTAATGTTATACATTTATTGTGCGCCGTGCGGTGTACTGAAAATGTCAAAACAGTTCGAGAACTTTGCAAGTACACAAGATACTTGTTTACAATGTGTTCACAAAGTGGCTGATGTGTCAATAAATTTTGCAATCAGAGACACTCGTATTCATACAGGGACACTCGATGACATTGAGTGTAATGCGCTGGTTGTGGGTGCGATATTAAGCCGGGGGAATGGTTATATCTATTCACACTGTTAAAGCACGGCGTTGAGTGCCGTCACTCAACGCGCATGTCTCGAAAATTAGACGGAAATTGGAAATAAAGAATCTTAACACTAGGTTCCGTCTGCTTCTATTTGGGAAAGTTTTAGTATCTGCTTAATAAATATATGTTTATGTTTACGTTATTGTTTTATATTGTTTTTCCAAACAATATAATTTAAAGTAATTCTATTGTTCGAGATAAATATAAGAATAAATACATACCAATATACGTTTAACAAAATTAAATAAATGTAAATAATAAATAATATTTTTCATAATAATTTAAAAGTTTACTATCTAAATACGTTATAAAATAAAAAATATTCTGTAAAATATAATAAGCTAACGTAAAATTGTATAATAATATATTAATTTATTTTTATTCCACACAACAAGCGACAAAAATCCATTGAATTCTGTAGATTTTATATGCGAGCGTCAGATTTATGCATAGATGGAAACATTAAAATGCATAGCGCGTAAATACAATTACAATGCGACTAGAGCGGCGCAAAAAGGTATACTACGAACGAATCACTGCATCCATTCAGATTGTCCTCACTCTGCACTCGTACATTTACCGTTGACAAACTAAATTATTTGACGGATTTTAGACGATTTGAAGCACGAATCCATTTGAAAAACAGATTTTTCCTTGTAATTTAACTCAAGAATTTAAGAAATTTTTACAGTTAAATTTGAAATTAGTGATATATTACTTATTTGCCAGCAAATTTTATATTGCATTTAGACAACTCTTTTTTCAGTAATTCTACTTTCGCAAAAGAAAAATCTTAAATACTTAGTTTATAAAATAATAAAGATATTGCCTTATACACTTAAATCAAATCTTAAATTTGTTAAATTATGTATGACTATGAAAAAAACATATACAGATTAGCATATTTCATGCAACCACTTTAAAATATTTGCATATTGAGTTTCATCTAAATTGTTTATGTGCGAATACTCCTTTGTTCCGTAACAGCTTTTTAGATTATAAAGTGATCATGATCGTGAGAAAATCACAACGATCAAATCTTTTTAAATTTTCAGTAGACTTACTTGCATGAATTTTTAATAATATCTTCTACGTGAATTTTATAATGTTAAAAACAAAACAGACACATACACATAAAATAATAAATAAAAAAAATATTAGCTTCACGCTGTATCCCGCACACAGCAAGGTAGGCAGAGGACATCCATTGTTAAGACAGTCCGTTCTCCATTTTCTGCCGAATTATGAAGGCATTGCGTGTTGAGTGGCGGAGTTTAACGCCGCGCTTTTCCTCGACTATAGAACGAATAAATTAAAATATACATTTAAATATTTTATTTCCACGAGTGGGTATCGAACCCACAACCAGTCGATTTTACAGTCACACTTTGTGTCCCCGCGCCACGACTGGACAATTACATTTATTTTGAATTAAACAAAATCGGTTTAATTAAAAATAAATATAATTGTTTGACATAAAAATAATGAAAAGTAATATTCTATTATAATCTTACAATCCAACAGAATCAGCTATATAGTTGAATATATTAGTACCTATATCAATTTTACCTATTCAAATAAATCGAAGTCAAATTAATTAATTAATTGACGCAATTGGTGACGTATTATTCTAAAAATTAAACATTTTAAGGTAAGGGCAGATTGTATTATGGCTATATTGATTTTTGTTGAAATATTAAAGCAGTCACCAACGAGACTGTGCGACATACAATCTAATTAATTATTTGTGCTACGCCAATATTCTGTCTACTATAGCGGTGGAGCTAACGTTGGAAATTAAAATGGCGTTCGTCTGGGACAGTTTTAGTATGGTTGCCTAATAATATGATAGGGAAATGACTTGGAGCTTGATATTAATTAAGAAATAATAATATATTAAAATTATTATGGGAAGTGGGTAAAACAAGTGTTAATGCGTAGGTAGTGTTTTAACACTATGTTCCCGGGTTCCCTCTGCCTACCCGGCTGTATGCGGATTATTTATTGAGGCTGTCAAGACGTAGTGAGTGGTGAGATTGGCTCCCACTGGAGGAAAACGTATATTCTTCTCTCACTAGATTCCTTTTGACAACTCTGCTATACATATACATATATACATATATATATATATATATATATATATATATATATATATATATATATATATATATATATATATATATATATAAATAGATACATACAGGAAAACACGTGAACATAACAATCACGAGTCTAAAGGCTATTAATTATTATTATTTTTATTATAGAGATTTATCAAAAAAATATTGAATCATTTACCTTACTTAAAGTTCAAACATGTTTATATCGGCTGTAATAGGTGTGCAGTTGTTAGTTCCGGTCTAGTTGAAACAAAGTGTGACATTTGGTTTTGCCACAAAGTGTAGTAGGTAGTTAAATAAAATAGTTTATAGCTAATATCTTTGTTTTATAATAATTATTTAAAAAAAACGGGACTCTTATAGGATCATTTTATTGTTCTTCTTTTAACAGTATGTACGTTGGGTATGGTGTATTAAAAAAAAGACAACAATATATGTATGGAAATGCATAATATAATTAATTTAGTTCATTATGAATTATAAAATAAAAAAAAATAAAAAAAAATAAAAATCTTTTATTTCCAAGCGACACAGGCTCATAGTTGGTTAGTACAATTAATTACTTAAGAACTATGTTAGTAACATAAAATACAAATAACATTATACAATCTATATATTTTTAATATCATATTAATCTAGACTAATTCATACTACTATCTAGACTAGATCGTACTATCGTCCCGAGTGTCGCAACCGTCGTTTTATATGTACATATACATAGTGGATAGCAGTCAAATTCTTAAGTACTACGGTACAAATAAACATGATGCACATAAAGACTCGTACCAAATGTATAATATATATAAAATAATAATTTGAAACCTATAATCAAATTTCTTATAGAGGCAAAATATGTACACTTTAAGTTGCAAAAGCTCCCTTTTGAACATAATTACAGGATTATTATACTGTTAAATGTCCTTAATAAAATGGACATTAGAAATGAATGGTTGTTATATCGTGTTTAATTTTGTCTCGCGGGGCGGTTGCATGCTTGCGTGCGTAAGCGATGTTTGTATGGAGTTGGACATAGATGTAACGGCTTGTACTGTAGTTTGTACGTGCAACTAGTGTATGATGAATGGACATTACTATACAACTTGACGATTTACATTGATGATTTATGGTACTATGAAGTATTATTTACTTTATATTTATTTAAGTACTTTAAAATGTAGATTTTTTTTGTTACTACATAAATTTAATTAAATTCATATTATCAATATATTTTTAGTTTATGTAATAAATATTTTTTTAGTATCCTACACATAGTAGTGTAGGCGGAGGGGACCTTGGAACCTAGTTTCAAGAGACTCCGTTACCCATAATACTTCCATTGTCCACTTTTCGTCGATTTATTATTAAAATTTGTAGTAAATAATATATATTTGAAATAGTTAAGAATTATGAATTACAATTAAATTAGAATATTTCGCCTACGAAATATATGCTTTCACTAGCTCACAGAAACTCCTTATGTGAAGTTAAGTGAACCGTGGTTCTAAACAAATTGACTTTCCACAGTCCCTCTGACCCTTGAAAGGTCCTAATACTGTGGCCAAATTACTGTCTCAAGTCGTTATTTTGTACATAAAATTGACAAAAATCTATATAGCATATTTCGTATACCCCTTTTAAGAGAAATCCTAAAAGGGAGGAAATATTTAACGTTAATGGAAGGGGTCACAAGAGACAATAGCTGACGTGCTCATAAATATTTTAAGAGCCGTAAATCACAAATTCTGTCCAATGACACCTACAATTCATATTTCATGTATTTTTTCATATTTCAATTTTGAAATAACAGTATTTTAATCTCGTCCACGTGACACAAGTGTGTGTTTATTTTCTCTAGGGATTGCTTTAGACGGCAGCTACGTCGGGTGGGAGAACGTTACGCAAAACAATAAATGTACGTACGTACGTTGGGGAACATACGTACTCTCACTCGAGTTGCCCGCATATTATTCACTGGAATGCGAATAGAACTAAATAAATATAGCTTTTATGTTGTAATCATGAAGTTACTATGTTACCTTGCTTTGTAAAAGGATCCAGTTTTAGGTAAATATTTTTTTTATTACTTATTTATTGATAGTTTTAGTATCCAAATATATTTCTATACATCAAATAGCTAAACTTTACTAACATAAGTTAAAACTTAGTAATAAAATGTAAATATTATTTTTATCTTAATCTTAATCTAAGTTCGACGGAAAGTTCACAACACTAGGTTCACTTTGCTCACCGAGGTATGTACAGTTTAAAAAAAATATTTATATAATGATTTTTTTGTATCGAAAGTTATAAGTTATATATAGTTATAAATATTTTGTGCAGACGGTTCAACTAATGGCTTCTAGAGCAGTTAATCATATAGTTAAATAGTCTCGGATTAATTTATCTTTCTTCTCCGCTAAATATTTGCACGGGAAACCGTAACTCAATAAAATTAGGAGAAACACGTAATATAATAAAGGTTTCATAAAATTAAATTCTAAGACGATGATAACGTCGTTGATTATTTCCTAGATATGTAACCAAATATAGATACGTACATACATATATTAAGCGGTAAAATTATTTATGTCTTCACGTTGTTAATTTAATAATTATTTTTTTATCCTTAGTATTAAGACACTCCGCTCCCCCTTTTCACCGAATTCTGAAGTTATTGCGTGTTGAGTGGTGGAATTCAACGTTGCGTTTTGAATCAACACAAGCGCGAAGAAATAAGAATATTAAATATTTCATTTCTCCGAGTTGGAATCGAACCCACAACCTTGTTTATAGTCACGCCTGTGCCCCTGTACCACGACTAGCCTTACTAATAATAACCATTTATTTTTGGTTACAAATCATAGAGGGCTTAACTTGATATATCTAAAATAAAAAATCACTGAAGATGATGTAGCAATATTTCTGGCTGGGTTCAGCGAGGCTTATGCTTTACGCTTAACCTAGAGCGAAGCATTAATATCAGAAAACCTATACACGTAAATATGATAATAATATATATTTTTTTATAATCACACTGTATCTCGCTCTCGCATGTATGTATCTCGCATTTAGCAGTAATGCGAGATACAGGCTAAGGTAATCTGGGAACCTAGTGTTAAGACACACCGTTCTTTCTGCCGAAATCTTGGAACCCTGTGTGTTGAGTAATGAAACCCAATGCTGCATTTCAAATCGTTACCAGAGCGAGGAAATGAAAATGTTTCATTACATTTCCTTGAATGCGAATTTAACCTACAATTGTCGCGGTTGCAGTCGAACGCTTTTGCCCCTGTGCCACGACGGCTTCAACTACTGCTACTGAATTCACAAAAAAAAACATTTTTACGTAATATTAATAATAGGGCTATTCTATTTTTCCTGTAGGTTTCCCCAGATAAAGAAAATCGAAAATTACTATCAAAGTAATGAGAAAAAAAGACGTGCGTTCTTAAAAAACTGAATTAGCAGAGCAAGTAGTGATCGAAGACTTTGTTGTTATACGTGAATAAAAAGAGAAACTGTACTCTTATCTAACTCTTTAAGCCTTACACTTCAAATTGCGTTGAGTTTCTACCTGGAACTACAGTAATATTTAAAACAGAAGCCTCTTTGTTTCCAGGTAAAGTGATTAGTCTACATTCCCCTGTTTTACAATTGTAATCACGAGTAAGTTGACTAAAGGACCTGGGCAGATAAAAGGGAATTTATTAAAATTAAATATGATGATATAGTATCTACAGTAGATACATCACAGTATGATATATCTGATATACCAGTAAAACTAGTATAAAAGAGCCTGGCGTCTAGACAATTGATGACGATTTGCTGTGTATGCAGCGGGGGAAATATACAATTAATATTCCAGTTCTTACAATTTTTTTGTTCGCTTAAATTATTTTCTTTTGTTTTCTTTTTAATTTGCCTAAATGTTTTCTATTAAACATGTTTTAAAGTATTTTGAAACTATAAAGGGAATAAAAATGAATAGGGTACTTCCGGTTAACCCAGAATTATGAAATTTGGTAGCTAGCATCCATAGGTAGTACTAGTTCAGGAAAAATGAAAACTATACATTTGTGTTAAATCTTAAAAAATAATAACCTTAAAAGGGGGCCAAAAGATGGTATAAAAGCCGTTAGTTCTAGTGAAGTATCACATGAAAGGGCTCTGGCTAAGCTAAGCCTAAATTTCAGAAAAAACTCGAGATCTATGATTTTTATATAGAATCCTCGGCAGGCGAGCTTGACTCGCGCTTGTCCGATTTTTTTTGTAATATAAGACAAAACTGCATAATGATTGTTTTATTATATTAGTTATGTCCATTATTAAATAAAAGTATGAACCAATCCTACCTAGATTAATATTAAGAATAATTATGACTACCTTTTTATGATTGGTCCTTTGTGTTTACCCGATTGAAGGTGGGTAACTTTTAGTTACTTTAGCTATTTTTTGTATTTTAAAAGGTTTATGGTAAATGTCCATGGGTAAAAAGTATTATGAGGGACTAATAAAACAAAAACACTCTTGTCAATGTGCTTTAAATTTTAAGATGTAGTGTAAAATATCGCTCATATCTGTCATAGTTACCCATGTTGACTGTACTTATTTATTGGCGTATTTACTACGATGCTTCAATCACTCTTTTTTTTCTTTTTTATTTCTTTATATCTTGAAAATCAACATAAGGGAGGGTCCAAATGTATACTATTAGGTACATACAGTGTTAAAAGAATTGTGGAACCAAACAGCTCGTTATAATTAACCAGAACAGAAAAAATTGTACTTATTTAAAAACTAAAAATCTTCTCTCTCTACTAGCTTCTTATTTAAATCTCGGTTGCTTCGCTTGCCGTAATGAACGGAAAAAAATAAAACTCTTTAAAGAACAAAGATGAATTTTGTTGTTTTCTAGTACTTAGAACAGTGTTTCTTCATCCACATTTTTTTTATAATTTAAATATAAAAATTAAATTGTTCCTCGAAATTATTCTAATAAACGAAAAGTTTAGCTACCTTTACCATTATTATATTATAAGATTGATAGTTGATTTGTTATAAATTTTAATTTACTTGTGATCAATAGTATTTATCAATTTACTGAAATAAGTAAATTCAATTCAAAATATAAGATCAGGCTTAAATGCTTGTTCTAACGTCGCTTTTGTGACTGTGTTTTGTGTTGTACCTAATGTCGAGGTCGAAATTATTAATTTACCATTTTAAATTTTTACATAAAAAAATGTCGATAAAAAGTTATGTTCAATAAAAGACAAAGTTATGAACGTTTTTATAATAAGGGTTGTAAGAAATTCAAATGAGCCCGACGGACAGTTTAGACAAGTTTAAAACAATTTAAACATTTTTCTTAAGCTACGTTCCAGAGGGACATTATTTTCAATTTATTTTAAATTATTTTAAAAAATACATATATTATTTTATATATCTCACGGTTGACGGAGCGGTCGGTTTAGATTTCATTGAAAAAAAAAATCGTTAATTTTATTTGGATGAAGATGGAGAAATATTTTTTATTTTGTCTTTCTATAGTGTTAAAATATTTTTATTTTTTATATTATTTTGTATATATTCCTTAACTCCTTTTTGACACACTATAACGGGTACATTTTTAAATGTTTAGTATTTTTTTTTTACTTCATCATAGTTTTCTTTTAAAATTATGGAAATATAGTACCTAACCTTTTGAAAAACACATATTTTGAGTACAGCTCTCAACCTTTTTTTAATCTATCAGAGAGCGTGCTCATGAGGGTATGATATTGCCAGTGTTTTATATTACTAATATTTTTTAATACTCCATATTTATTTACAGCGCTAAAAAAATATAAGAAAACGTACTTGCAAACATTTCTGATTCGATTGTATTCAATTAAAATTAAGTATTATTTAAATATACATTTTATGTCCAACAAATACGTAATAGAATAGAAAATTTATACTTGTAAAGCTGGAATTTCTATTCTGTACTGTAACTTATTCCACAGGAATCTTTAAGGCGTGTAATCTGAGTTGCCACACTACAAACTACAAAGAAGCTATTCTACCGGCGAATTTAATTTTAGCATAATATAAAATAGATATTAAAAAACTGGGGTTGGTTTACAATGTAAAATTAGTAAAGGTAAAGGTGGATTACATTATATTACAGGTTTAGGTGCACATAGAGTTTTTAATGATTATACCACCTATGCGTTAGATAACTATTTGTTTTCATTAACGAGCAATAGATAAATTAAAATTAAATTAGTTTCACGCTGTATTCCGCATAAAGCAGGAAGGGTAGCGGGAACCTAGAGTTAAAATACTCCATTCGCCTTTCTTTCCCAATTTTTAAGACATTGTATGCTGAGTGGAGAAACTCAAGGGCGGGCTTTACATTCGTTGAATAATCAAATAAAAATGGTATACTGTGAAAAAGTTCCTACTAGCTTTTATTATCTCCAGTAAATGTACGAAAATATATTCTTATTTTATTTCTTTTGCAAAAATAGTGCTTACGCTTCTCTCAAAGGAAAATAACATAACATATAACGATACGTACTTGACAATTCTTTTATTTTTTAAACTTAGTCATTGATTCAAAAGAGAACACATAAAGTATCTCCGCATTGCGGAGTTGTGGACGTTGGTTAGTGTAAAGTTGCCCTGTGGGCTTAATACTAATCATCCAATGGATACATGTATTTATTATACATAAATATTTGTTGATAATTAATACATATTTCGTTGTTAATTACTATTTAGCTATGTGACCGCTATGGTGCAGCATCTGGATGTAAACGCGATGGTTGTGTGTTCGATTCTCCATTGAAGAGATAGTTAGGTATATTTAATTAATTTTAATTTTCCTAATGGTTGTATTTAATTTATTTTAATTTTTCTGTGCAATGTCCCAAAAATTAGGACCGTGGAACGGAGTGTTTCAACACTGAGTTACTTCTGCTTATCCTGATATACGGTAAAAGTGTGACGCTTATTACTTTATTAAAGTTAAAATGTTATATTTAATTTTCTTTTACAATCTATTTTATGGCCATATTGCCGCTTATATTACTTCTAGCCGTACAAATTTCCAGTTCGTGTGTAAATGGAAGTAATGACCTACAAATGAACTGATGTACACGTATACACGTGTACTGTATTTGGCAGTCGAAGATCGATTAGCGATCTGACAGTGCTGCATCAATTTTGTTTCTGCCTTTGACTAGTAAATGAGAATGTGTAATAACCCATAGCTATGAACGTATTTTCATTGATTAGGAATCCTGAAATTAAGCTGCGACGATTTATTAAGGATTTAAAAGCTAACAAAATATACTTTATTTAATTAGTGTCAGCCATTGAGACTGAAAAAAATACAAATAAACTTATATATTTTTTTTGCACATTTGATTTATAATAATAATCTAAAATATTTTTTTCCAGCTTCACGCTGCATTCCGTATTTCCGGTTCCGTTCGTAGGTCCACCCGGACCTACGACCTACCCTGGCAGAGTAAGCCTAGTGTTAAGACACTCTGCTCCCTCTATCCACCGATACTGGAGGCACTGCGCCACGACTGGCTTCATTAATTGAAAATAATTGCTTCAGATATTTGTTATTTGTTGGACAACAAGCTTAAACACAAGCCTTTTCTCTTGTAGAGGACTTGCGGTGACGGGTATCAGCCAGTTTTGTTAGGGACTGTCGACTAATTACTGCTTTGTAAACACTGATAAAAACTGTTCAGCGCATGTGACCAAATGTGGGTTAACACTTTGTTAAATCCTCTGTTATTCTTTCCCCCAAACACATATAGTGTAGAGACGGCATATTAAAACATAATATTTGGAAACAAAATATTTTTTCCATTTCTGTGTAACCGTTTTGAATATAACTTACATATTGTTGTGTGACTCGCATTCATGTTACGTAGTGAAAAGTTTTCTTCGTTCGCGACTTGAAAAGAGATTTCGACGAAAAGTTAAACATTTTTAAGCAAAAAGTTTTCTTAAAATTTGTGTTTATTTCGTAATAAAATCTTTCCAGCGCCCTCCCGTCGAGAATTATGATGTGACAAAGTCAAAGAGTATACACTGTATGATAAAATTACCATTTTAATAAGGCGTTAGGAATAATGTTTATATGCTTACGTGTTAAGATTATTCTTTGTTCTTATAATATTTCTATAAATTTTGTCTATTTCTAGAATTATCTGATATATTTTATGATTTTGATCACAATTTACAAGACGTAAGCCCTTCTTTGTGCTTTATTGTTTTATAAAAAAAGTATAAATGAGGCTTATTGTTGGAGTTTTCCTTCTAAAAATCCTTTGATGAAAGCCGAAAGTCAAGGTTTTTTTTCTATTTTGGGATTTTTTTTTCTGGAACATTAGTTGGTGTTCCTATGTCGGCAATCATGGGCTGTCGTTAAATTAATGTAGTATTTCTAAACAATGTATTTTTTTTATATTCTTACATATAAACAATTTGTATAGTAAAGAAAATAAAAGATTACATTACAAAATATTTTACTAGGGAAAAAGTAATAAGCAAATAGATTGAATTAAAACCCAATGAATTTCTACAAGGATTTACAATGTATCCAAAATGCTGACAGCTTTAAGGCTTTTAAGTTAGTAAGTATTCGTGTTTGGCTCAATATGCATGAAGTTCCGGGTAGACTTTGAAGTAGCGCGAATAAGAAATTGTGCATTTTGTTCTTTCCGTTAATAAAAATAAATGCTCTGTTAAATCAGAGCATTTATTTTTATTTGTAGAGAGTAGCTAAATGTAAGCGTGATATAAAGTTAAAAAAAAAAATATAAAAAGATAACCACTTAGGCTATATGTTTATGCGAGAGTATAATGTCCAGTTTTAGTACAGTTTTTTGCCGTGTGATCCCGGCCTAGAATAGGATCATCCTGGTACTGGTGGTGTCGTAAGAGGCGACTAAAGTACGTGTGGTAGAGTCACGTCGCCAGCAATGGCAACACGCATGGGCAGACTCGACCGGATCATTACCACCCCCGGCATTTAAAACCGGCGTTAAGTAGTGGCTTTATGCCACTGCGTTTCGCATCAGGTAATGCCGGGCTCCGGCGCCCAACCCACTTTACAGGCAGGCAAAGCATCTGTAGCTCCTCTGGTGTTGTACGGGGCCGTGGGCGGCGGTAATCACTTACCATCAGGTGACCCGAACGCTCGTTTGCCTTGTCTTTTCCATAAAAAAAAACAGTTTACTTGTGTTACACAAAGGGATGTGACCAAATTTAGCTACTTTAAAAAAAATCAACCTAAATATTACATTTTAGTCATTAATTGCGCTATTAGTTGAGGTTTAAAAAAAACATCAACCTATCATAGTATAAGTGGTGATTTTAAACTTAAATAAGCAACATTAAAACTATTTTTAATAATTTTAAAATCAGATGTAAATAAATGGATTATAAATGACGTAAATATCAAAAATTTCATTTCATACTTAAAGAAAATTTTTACATCTCAGACCACGGAGGCCGTACGGAGAAAGGAGTGTTATATCACTAGGTTCGATTTGCTTATCCTGTCGAAGACGAAATTAAGGTTAAACCTAACATACACTACATAAAAATATTGATTTCAAAAATCTACAATAAAATGTCAATCATTTTAATGAGCGGTAACAGCTAAAAGTCACTTAGCAGTGCACGGTGCGCGCAGTGGTTTAATCAGGGACTCTGCGCACCATTATATTAGAGAATCGATATATGGGGTAATTATTACTAAACAAAGATGTCATTTGTTAGATGACGTGCCCTTTTAGTGCATTGTTAGACTATAAAATATACATGATCGATTAGTTAACAAATTAAAGTTAAAATTTAAGTTTTTTTTTTCTTTTCATGTATTATGGTTTATGTATCATGTATTATATATATTTTTGTAATACCTAACTGAATTTTTAATTATTTAAATCTATACATCAAGTTTCATTGTTATTATTGAAGTTCTTAGATTTTTCTTTTACAAACATGAGTTTTGAAAAATTGACAACTAAGGAGATAAAATTTTAGGTGAAATGATATTATTTTAAATGTTTTAATTAAAAGACTTTCTACTAAACTTTTTTTTCCACATAAGGTAGGTAAGGTAGGTGAAGACCCTTTACTCCCTTTCTCACTTTTCTTCTAATTTTCGAAACTCAACGCCACGCTTTTAAAATGCTAAGACATTTTGGAATTATGTTTAAATACTTAAAATAGTATTTTTTCTCATAATTATCGAAATAATATTCTTGAGATGATGAGAATGAGAATTATTTAAATGAGGATCTATACCAAGCTGACACTTTAATGAAAGAAATCTGAAAGCATAATGAAATACATCTTTTTTTAATAAAATCCGACATACTTATTAAGTTAAAGGCAAGTCACTAGGAGAATAGTAAATTATAGATATTAAAAATATGTCTTCTAAGCTTTTCTGGCGAGAAGATCGAGGTTGCATGCTAACCTGTAGAATGAAAGGGATGCTTTCGAAGGACGGTAAAATTCTAACAGAACAACCACAAGTTTTGCAGCTATGGGCGGAATTTTACAAGGCGATTGTATGAATGTGATGACGCCTCAGTCTCAAGTAGCAGCAAAACGCTGAGTCTTGATGTAGCTGATGGCAAAATCGGTGTAAAAGAAGTTGAGAGTGCAATATGAAATCTGAAATGTGGTAAGTCAGCGGGAGCATAAGGAGTTCCTGCCGAGATGATCAAATATGGTGGGCCACGCGTCTTGGACTTGTTCTGGTTTTTGTGCAATTTATGCTCGAAATTAGGGGAGGTCCCTGACGATTGGCGAGGTGCGGTCATTGTGTCTTTGTATAAAGGCCATGGTTCACAGATAGATTGCGAAAGCCATAGGGCTATCAGTTTGATTAGCTTAGGTAGTAAAGTTTATGCTAAAGTTTTAGCGAGAAGAATGCAATAGAGATCTGAAAGGGAGTTGTGGGAGGCCCAAGGAGGCTTTAGACCTGGAAGAGGGTGTATGGATCAGATCTTTTCCCTCCGCATGGTCACGGGAAAATTTTTGCCCGTTAAGCAAAAAGTTTCGGCGAAAAATGGGAAACGGAGTGTCTTAACACTAGATTCAGAATGTGTAAAATTGTTAAATATACATACATATATAAACACTCGCTTAGAACACCAGATTCTCTATGTCTACACTGCTATATGCGGGATACAGTGTGAAGTTGATTTATTTTAAAAATTAATAAGAGATATAATAACTTTATTTCATATATCAATAAAAATGATAAATAAATATAAATCAAAATAATATTTATTATATAAAAATTAAAACATTAGCCACATATCAAAGTACATTATACAGAGTATATATTAAAAAAAAACGTAAAATAATTCCCTTTTAGATCAAACATTGGATGGAGCATCCGTACAAATAAACATTCAATATAAGAATTACAGAGTAGGCGTATATAAATAAGGTCGGGATACTCAAAGTCACGATCCATACATAAACAATTAAACACGCTTAATTGCCAACCAGGTCAAACTGAAGCACAAGGCGTTATATGAAAGATAAATAATATGAACAATAAAAGGGGATGATAGCTTCTTCATTTAGGATTATCTTTGAAATTGCCACCAAATCGCCCTTGCGGTATTAAGGTTCATATTTATAAATTGGTGTAAACTCTGAGATAGATCTTGAGATGCCGTTTTCTCTCAAGTTTGCTCTCAAGATCGATCTCAGAGTAAAGAGTGATTTATAAATATGGGCCTATGGTTCAAAGTACGAGAAATATAAGAACTTTTCCTTTAATTTATTTTTACAAAGAATGCATCACGTGTATTTTAAATCGATTTAAAATATTGCTTCTAAATTATTTCGTATACTTAAGAAATGGCCAGCAAAAATTTATCATTGTCGCACAATATATTACGTATGTATGTCTGTAAACAACTATCTTCTACTGTAATTATTGAAACTCTCGAACTATTGAGTATTAGTAATAGAGAAAGCTATGGCTGTTAATTATTTAATAATTTTCATATTTATAATTATAATTTTCATTTTACCTGACCTAGTAAGATAAAGTACGACATTGTTTCAACATTTAACTTGCAATGTTTACAATTCGGTTGAATTTGGCCTTGATTAAATATTTTATTCCCCTGTTGGGGAATTGAGCTTAAGATGGCATACGAAGATAAGATGACACACTGCCAATATTGATTTAAATATTTGCGCTAAGTGTGATCTTGTGACGTTTTAGAGAGTGTCTTTAGATATCGCTAGTATTCAAATTCATTATGACGGAAGGTAAACGCAGATTGGCAAGTAGTTCATGTTTTTGTAATTTTGAATACCAGAAAATTTTTCTTTCGCTTTTGCTTGGTGGTGAAAATACACGTAAGGTAAGGATTTTCTACTTGAAGGAATTCTTAATGTAAAATAGGCTTATTATATGACACAACTAACGCTAAAAGCGCATTTTTACTCATAAACTTTTGTCACAACTGTTACAATTAAATTCACATATCTATTGGGTAAGATGACATACAAAACGTGAGTATAGTATGTCATTTTACACTTATAAATAGGATCGATTAAGAAGCCAGAAGAGAAGAGCGTACTAAATGAAATTTCTCCATTGCTAAAGTCTGCTTCTACAGGAAAGTCAGGTGTGAACAAAAAAGTCAGTGGATCGCAGGTTATGACGTGTATGTCATCTTACCCTATAGGTATGTCGTCTTACACCGGTCGACCTAAGTGCGATTTATGTTTTTTTTTTTAATTTTATGTTGCTTTGATTGTTCTGAAACTACAATACTTTCGTTGATTATGATATATATGATAATATACGCAATGTCCTGATCTCACATGACTTCATTTATTTCAAATATTTATCTTGAAAGAAAAAGTATGTCATCTTGAGCACAATTCCCTTATGGGAATCGAACCAACAACCGTCGCGTTTATAGTCTCACATTTATTCTTGTGCGCCAGGCATAAATGATAATATAACAGCTATTACTCACACACATTAAACACTAGCCACAAAAAGGTTTATTTATGTATAATTTTGTGAATATTAATATGTTTTACAACATTTATGACAAATAAATAATAACTTTGGACAACTCAAACACGACTATCTGTCTGGCTATCTGACCAAAAATTTATTACTGCCAGTAAGTACTATAGAAATTAATATGTTATTATTAATAAATAAATAACAAAGAATACAAATATTTTTGTTTTTCTAGTTTAACGTTGTACCCCGCAAATAGGCAGAAGGAATCTAATGTTTAGACACTTTGTTGCCTACGTCCTCCCAAATTTCGAGACATTCAGTGATCAGTGACGAAATTCAATGCCGTGCTTTATTTAGTTTTATTAGAGAAAATAAATTTAAACAATTTACTTGAAAATCGAGCGAGAATTGTCGCTATTATTGTCAAACGCTTACCGCTACGCCACAACGGTCTTGTAATGTTTTTTCAGCTTCGCGTATAGCCCAGATATAGCTAAATTGGTTTAAAACACTTTGTATTATATATAAAGAACAAAGATCAAAAAAGACACTACTTTTTCCATTTTATATACATATATAGAAACGACTTTCAGATATAGATAGCTCACATAAATTCCTGTACTTTACGAGTATTGATCCCACGACCACTGAAGCGGTAAAATATATGTGGGAAAAAATATAAATTGAAAATTTTAATAACGACTTAAAAATTCTACATTTTCACTTTAAAATATTTATTTTAAATGCATATCGTTAGGGAGCAGGGTGTTTGGAGATGACAATTTATTTCTGGCCAGCTCGCAATCTGAAGATTAACTTCGCGCTGGAAGCAAATTAGGTATTACGCGTGAAGAGCTCTCTGAACGGTATTAATGCGTTTATACAGCACAATACCCTCTGCAATTTGCTGCGTAAGTGGAAAATGGCCTCTTTGCTTCTATTATATTTGATATTATACTAGAATATTATTATTAAAATGAATATATAAAATATTATATAATCAAATCATAAAATTCTATCAATGATCAGTTTTCCATTTCTCAAGTAAAAGTTTCTTGTTCGTAGAAATTGTTGGCAATTAACACAATCGATCCTTAGGCATTTTAATTGTGAAAGAGCGATCGGCCGCTCGTGAAACTGATTGAGTTTGCCTTTATTACCTCGTTTGTTGTCAGTAAAAGGGAACAAGAGACAAATGTAAAACGACACCGCATATTGATGGCTCAATTTCAAAATGCACTGAACCCCGGCATTTCATGGTTTTTTACTTTTATTTGTAACAAAGTTGAGCTCCGAGTTACATTTCTAGTTTCAGGATGTTGAAATCGAACCTCCGCTCTGTGTTCGCTTTTTACTTTTTACGTTTATTTATATGTCGTACAGTTGTAAAAGGGATGCAGGTACGGGAGATCCGGGCGTGCGACTCCAGCCATCCGGCACGGGTAGTATCTTCCGTCCCCATACCCCTGCCTCCATTATGACTGGCCGGGTCGTAGGGGTGCGGGGCGGGACGCGGAGTTGCCAATTACAAGAACACTCTTCATCCGGTTACGAGGTAATGAAATAAGCCATTAGTGCGGTTATAAAGGAAGTCGCTTGTAACACTTCACGAGTCACGTTTGATTGTTAGGAAATAAAATTCTATATATTACTACATATAACTTTTTACATAGGAAAATTAATTAATTATTTAAAAAAAATAAACTAAATAAAATATCTGAAGGATATAATACTTAAATATAGTATAATTTTACTTTACACGTAACCAAATATATTAAAAACAAATATAGAACAAAGAGCTATACAAACTCAAGCACCACACCAATAAACAAAGTAAGCAACCTCATATCAAATCACCCCACAAAACGGGGAGACCATATCCCTTATATAGCAACACTGTTGCACAGGCAGGGCGCGTCCTGTGAGCTGGCTGCGTTAGTCCGCGCGAAGCGGCGCGGTGGCAAACGCACCGCAGTGTCACGGCCGGCCGCCCTCAGGTACCCCGCGCCATCCTGTTGCGCATCGCACAATGTTTATTATATTAAACTTCAGCATTTGTAGTTCCCGCGCTTTCTGCTTCCATAAGCACCACTTTCTTATATTCTTTGCAATTATTTAAGCTTCATAGAAAGGCTTATTATAATACATTTTTTTGTATGTTCAAATTTTTTAATTATATTTTTGACAGAAACTAATTGATAATTAACAAATAAATGATACTAATCATTTCAAAGAACACAAAAAAATGTAAGTGTTTATAATGAATTTGCATCTAACAATATGATGATTTTCTTTGTTCTATATATAGAGCTTATTTGCCGATCTAAAGTATAATATTTTAGTATATTAAGAGTCCTATTTAATTAGAATCAAGTGAGTATAGTGGATTGTATAATACTTTTATCGTACTACAGTTGCGGGACTCTACTCGGTATTTATCCCGCGTCAGCTTAAATATTTAACGAAACATGCGACACGGGTGATCATATAAGAAAAATATTTACATTTAATAGATATACAAAGGTTCATGGAACTATAAAATGTTATATTATATTGTATTATGTCAAATTGCTGTTATTTTTTGTGAAAGATAAATGTTTTTTGGATAATATTTATAAAATAGGTCTCGTAGACCTACAAAAGGCTTCATATAGCAATAATATTAGGTAATTTTACTTTATTTTTATTTATTACGAAAAAAAATTGACAAAGTTATATGTTTCATATATACATGTCATATATAATGAGGTACTGTGTTATTCATTGTTACTATTGTCACGAGCTTTTCTTTAATTACTAAGGAGAAAAACCATCGGGCAAAAATGCGTAGGAAGTGGGTTTAAATGTACTAGAAATTTCTCATTAACACAAACTAATTTGTGCATTTAAACTTCAGACGGACGCCACTTTAGTCTCCCTTTGTTAGCGCAAAACAAAATTATTTAAATTTCTCCCTATTTTTATCTTGCCAGCGTCTCGTTCTACATTAAATTAAAGAAATAAAACCTCACCCTGAAGCTTTCTTGTCACAAATTGTAGACGAAACACAATTTATCGTGACAATATTTGTATATCGTTTCATTTGTAGCGGCAGGTGGGCATTGTTGTTTATTGGCGCTGTATTCCTTTGAATGTGTTTTGTTATTTCTTTATTTTGCGCCTCGATTGATATACACATTTTTATATTATATGTAAAATTTTAATAATAATCAGACAAAATACAGACACAATTATAATGCCTACTAAAATTTTAAAATTTCTAAGTAATAATATACGTTAATGTTTAGTTCCATTTTCCTACTTCGACTAATAGTGAGTCTGTAAAAATAAACACAGTACTATTGTTGTTATTTCATATTTGTATGAAATGCTTTCCATATACATTAAACTTACAACTTTTGTGACCTATATAAATAAGTCAGTTATTTCGCCTAAGAAATCACAAGTTGTTATTATAAATCCATATACCGCCTAACGCTTTCAAACAAACAAAGTCACTGTGAAATCAAAATATCCTTCCATTCTAGAGCAGCGTCTATATTTCATTTCCTGTTGAAACGACCATAATTTTGTGAAACATTTGTTGGTGTTTTTTCCCTGGAAGTTCGCTCATTTACAAGGGGCAGGTGCGCAAATTACACAATTGTAAGTAACGGCTACAAAGCTCTCCGCTCTACCTTAGAAAATGTGATTTTATTTCATATTTTTCATTATTTCATATTATAAAATACTTATGACTTATAGAAGCCTCATGAATACTAGTCATTCATCAATATACTAAAAATAGTGCTTTATAAAATTATTATAAAGTTGAAAATAAATTTCAAAAGCATTCATTTCAAATTCTTGGAAAGGAAAATATAAGCTTTCAAGCGCGGACAAGTCTGCTGCTTGAAGGGCTTTAAGTTTTATTTTGAATTTGTTATTAATTTAAAGAGGCCAGTCGTGGCGCAGGGGCACAAATGTGTGACTGTAAACTCGACTGGTTGTGGATTCAATCCCCACTCGAGGAAATGATATATTTATTTAAATAAATATTTGAGGTAAAGTGAGGCGTTGAGTTCCGTCACTAAAACGGAATGGGAACGGAGTGCCTTAACACTAAGTTCCCTCTGCTTACCTTGCTTTGTGCGGGATACAACGTAAAGCGGACTATTCAGTTATTATTTTAATTTTTCTTTTTTGAATTACTTTAGGTTTTTCAGTATTTCTTAAAGGAAATCATTTATTTGACATATTTCCTACCCACTCCTTCAATGATGATTTTAATTAAATTACAGTTAAATTTCCACAGTAGCGACTGTTGTCTCATAAATAGATGAAACATGTTTCTTTTGTTATCATTTTAAAAATCAAAAATAATAATAAATAAAAATGTAATAATAATATAATTCTCATAAGTTATAATTGTAAAGATACGATAGCGCCAATAGAGATTTATTTATCAATTCTCTTATAGAATTAT
Organism: Heliconius erato x Heliconius himera; assembly: GCA_013421005.1. Taxonomy (NCBI): domain Eukaryota; kingdom Metazoa; phylum Arthropoda; class Insecta; order Lepidoptera; family Nymphalidae; genus Heliconius; species Heliconius erato x Heliconius himera. The sequence goes on from JAATLQ010022510.1 coordinate 60,397, forward strand.
GAACAGTAAATATTGCGTATCGCTTAATCTCATTCTCATTTTGCCCCAGCATAGACATAGAGAGATGTAATAATACAAAACGAGATAGTCTTTCGTCGTCTAACAAATAAATAATATTATTTTTGATAACTCCGCAAAATACCAAGGCAAATTGGGTAAAACATAAAAACTACATATAATAGTATACTGCAATCTGTGGTTCCTTATAATGAAGATATTTCGGGTTTCTACTAACATTGCGAAGCGGTAATGGAACAATTAGGGAGCGAAAGCTAAACAATTCTCATTTGCTCCGCAAATCGAAACTGACTTCATTGTGTACAGATGTTTTTATTGCACTATATAAAAGCTGTTGTTATAATGACTTTAATCTGAATATATATATTTTTCACCTGAATTTGTTACATACTTATTTTAATCTGTTCCAAAAAAAAAAAGAGTTTATTAAGACAGATTACAAAGCATGAAAAATAATAGCAGGTTGCTTTTTATTTTGTTTTTTACTGTTATATACGAACTTTCATACATTTCCAACATCAACGTAGAATAAACAACTACTCCTGTTCTGTTCTCCTTTATAAAACAATGTTATTTAATTTATTGGAATTAAAAAATGCCTTGGCTTTAGGCTTATGTCTTATAATTTAAACATTTTATATTATTCAATGCATAAGAATCATACTTAACTACAAAAAATTGTTCATCATACATTTCATTTCATTAACCAATCTTTTTGCATTCATAAGGTAAAACTCATCGGACGGACTAACAAGCAGAAACATAAATACAGGTGAGGATATCTACTAAATTACTTACTTCCTTCTAACAAACTTCCTTTGTGAGAAGTCTGGTGACAGCTCATCTATCACACTATTTTACTTTCCTCGTTTGTCTTACATGTTTACAATTAGCGCAAAAACGCGATATAATTCTTTATATATATATATATATATATATATATATATATATATATATATATATATATATATATATATATATATATATATATATATATATATATATATATATATATATATATATATATATATATATATATATATATATTCTAATACACTAAGCCGTATCTGCATAATATTGTCATTTATATATCGTCATTTATATATCTATATAATCACCTATGTTAGCCAATTACTGATATTACTATTACTGGAATTCTTGTAATTATCATACTCGGAGATCCCTCAATTTACATACATGAAACATTTCTCAGATTAATAATTTATTAGAAAAACCATTTACAAAACTTACCAGTACAAAAGTAGTTATTGTATATAAAGAATTTAAACCTGTATGTAGGTTCAAATTCTATGTTATATTTTATTTCATCTTTACAAAAGTATTGTTTTGAAGAAACATTCTTGCAACTTCAATATATAAAGAGCATATTTCAAGGTTATAAAGGAAAGAATAATGGCTTGCAATGTTAGGAAATGAGTGTTCCCTGTAATTACGAGTTAAGCGCTTGTTCTTAACTAGCGTCGCCTCTGGGGAAATTCTTGGTTCAACCGTCGCGTAATTGGCTTTTCATGTTAGATGTGCCCCGATATGGATGTCTATTATCGCAGAAATACGTACTTATATGTGTTATTAGAAGGAGAGGAGAGATCTTCTTCTTTTAACACTTTATCCTATCAGAATCATAAATGTTAAATGAGAGCTAAGTTGAATGTTAAGTTATGCGTCTCTGCTTCACCGAAAAAGTGTGAGAGATCTTTATGGGTGCCGTGGTCTGTTTTCACTCGGGATAAAATTCAAGTTCACCAGATATGGTGAAGCTGTGAAAGTAAAAAAGACATTTTATTTTATTTAAATAAAAAATAACTCAAAAAAGTAGGGAGAGTTAGGGGTTGCTTTGACAAAGCATTCTTGATTGCTATGCGAAGGGATATTTTTGAGAAATTCTTCTTATTTAGCATCTTTTATTTAGTAATCGTTTTACTACATACGTGACATGTAATATCTAGTCCAAGATCCAAGATCCCCAGATCTACGTCATTTTAGAAAAGCTGAAATTTTGAGGATTAATAGTCTAATATGTAGTTAAGACTGTGTGCGTACTTACTAACTTGAAGGTGGGGCCCTATCGGAGGTAGCCTCAAATAAAAGTACATCTTTGTCTGGGAGGATGATTGATCGGACTGGTCTAGGTGCTTATAGGGAGTTTTGAAATAGTCCGTAAATTATAAATGTAAAATTAAAGTTTGCTAGTGTAACGTATTTTGCTCCAATTTTTGGGATTTCAGTATAATCATCTTGTTGAACCGAAAATATCGTGTGGATATTAAATCCACAACATGGAAAAATTTATCAGAAACCTTATTTTTTTAACTATCGTTGCTTACTGAATCTAATAACATAAATATGTTGCTAAGTTGTGTTTTACTCCATGACAAAAAACAACAACGCTCAACCAAAAAGCGATCAGTCTGCTAATGGTTCTCGATTCAAAAGTGCCAAAAAAGCAAAGCCAATCGTCAAAGGACTGGCGCCAAATATAATTCATCCCTTCTTCCTGTACACCCTGTATATATTATAACAAAGGCGTTTTGAATTAGAAATTATGTTTTAATTGAGCTATCAATTCCAATTTCTGTTTAGGTGGATCTAATTGGCTAAGTACTACTATCCTATATGAATTACTGTTTTTGTTAAAGGAAAACGGGATGTTGTATTCTCCAACTAGAAATGCTGTCTCATTTTACGAAAGTGGCTTGAGTAATTAAAGAAATATATCGTATATTTTGCCTGTGTGTAAGTGAATTCGAATGAAGATTTTCATGTATACGTATTATGATTTTTTCTTATTTAGGCCGTTTTATTTTATTATCGTAATGCATTTTTAAAATAAATTAAAATACCAATTAAAATTTATATTTTATTGTTATGTTATAAGTCCTCAATAATTTTATTTGTTTTACAAATGCATTAGGTTAGTTTTTGACCATCATTCAAAGTCGTTATAAATAAAACAGTTTTACCCCATGCTCGTTTCGCTTGTCATTTTCCGCTTCGCTCGAAGCGAAAAACATTATAGAGGACGATAAAGTGTATTTAAAGCTAATCGTAGGCGTAGTAGCACAAAAGTTGCGACTGTATACACGACAGGTTTTGGTTTCAATTCCCAATCGATGATATAAAATATTTAATATATTTATTTTCCTCGCTCTGGTAACAAGACACAGCGCGGTGTTGAATTCCGCCACTCAACCACCCTTCAGAATTCGGCGGAAAATGGTAACGGAAGTGTCTAAATTGGAGTAGAGTGTCTTAAAATTAGATTCCTAGGTCCCCTCTACACCTACACAGCCATGTGCGGGATATAGCATAAAGCAGCAAAAAAAATAATATAAATCGCTTTTTCACACAAAATATTCGTTAAGCGCAAGCGTGACCCTTTACAAAATGTGATGCCATGAAAATTACAAGAAAAACTAATTCAATCGTACTTGATACATATTTATTTATTCGGAATAAGTAATCGGTATATTTTTATTGCTTCAGAATTATCTTGTAATACGAAGTTAAGGTAAATAATAATTATCGATAAAAAATAGTGTTTTAATTGTAGATATAAAAACTATTATAATGTTTTTTAAGCTGTTGATATGAAGCTGGGCTGTTATTATTAACGGTTTCGTAGCAGTCCTGTAGAGTTTTCGTAGCAAAACGTTTAAGCCTTTTTTATTTTTTGTTGGTCTAAGAATTCCCATTTTTTTAATCTATTTTTGCCTTTGGTTTTGCACATTGCAGTACACCTAATAACTAAGTTCAAATTAGAAGTTAAAAAAAAGTTCAAAAAATCAAATTCAGAATATTTGTGTGGAATATCTGCATTTAATATATTGTTACTGTCGTATTTTTAAAAAACCGTATTCAAAATGATTCTTTGTTCTTAAAAATAACTCAAATTAACAGGATTTTCAAATATCGACGGACGCAACATTATTTTTGGAATTCAAATACATGAAATATGTATTAATATTTTTTTATGGCTGAATTATTTATCGTTATAGCACTCCCTTTACCGTATATTTTAATAGGATACAATTTATATTGAAGCAATCTTCTCGAAAGAATTCATTTCCGGAAATTCGTGAAGACCAAATCCGATTCTTTTCAAATTGTTTTGAGGAAAAGCGTTTTTCTGAGAGCATGAACTGAGTTTCAAACTAATTGCCATTTAGAGTACTTTGGAATCTCAGGGTTGGCGCGAGCCCAGGATAAATCGTGCGTAGTTTTATGAAGTGTCAAATTGAATGTTTAAAATGTTATGATCAAAATAAAATGTTTAATCTCAATAATATATAAAAGTAAAAAAATATTATTAAATTTAAGATATTAGAAAGTTATTTAAGTTTGTGGAATTTTCAAAAGGTAGAAAAAGAATATCATCCTTAAAGGTTGGAAATGATCGTGTGAATATTTTTTTATCGCTTCATTTGAATATTAAGTGTTTAAGGATTAAAGTTGTTATTATGATATTTTAGAAGAAAATGTTATTAAAATTTAATAACATATTACCTACATAAAGATAACTTAAAAAAAACCTACGATATGTATCATCTTTATCGCTCCTATATCTCTATCATTACTTTAAAAATGCAAATGTTTGTTGAGTCTACTTAAAAAAGCTTGTGGTTTAAGCTTAACTGCACCACTATAACGGAATAGATAGAGAACAGAGAGGAAAGAGATATTTTATAAATCAATTACTCAAGCTAGAAATAACTCACTCCTCCGAGGAGTAATCAAACCCACAACCGTCAGGTTTAAAGTCAGATGATTCGTCGCTATGCCACGACTGCATTCCCCTATACCTATTTTAAATCTAAATTTTGTACATTTTCTTACTGGATCAAACAAATTCCATTAAAATAATTTTCGTATTTTACAAGTATCTAAATTTCTTTCTAGCGTCTAATATATATATATATATGTATTTTATATATTTTATATTGAAGTTCTCTTTAAAATGTTATTCGTGGAATATCTACTTTAAATTTCAATCAGAATCCAATTTCAATAGTCAGCGACGGCGTCAATATTGACATAGTATCGCGCTGTTATTTTTATTCCTAGACGAGAACTATAAAGCAACCTATACATATTTATATAAAAACTTTTTTTTTAAATCTCCTTGTGTCTCTAGACTTTATTTTACTTAAAGACGTGTGTATTGAATAAAGCCCTAACCTAACCTAACCAGAAAATCATATCAGAGAAATAAAATATATATATATATATATATATATATATATATATATATATATATATATTTGGAAATTATGTTTAGTAGAGATGGAAGATACGAGATAGATGAAGGAACGAGGAAGGAGAGAGGCGTATTGTTGTTGGAGTAAAGGCGAAACTTCACCACAGCTGCACGTTTGGCCGTATACAATGCAGTGTTGGTACCGACGCTGTTATACGGCAGCGAAACGTGGGTATTACAGAAGAAGAATGAAAGAAAGATATTTACTGCGGAGAAGCGATCTCCTCGTAGGATATGGGGAGTTAGCTTAACTGGTCGAATGTCGAAAAAAAAGATATCACGGTGAGAATGAAGAAGAACGAGGTCAGCTGGTTTCGGTACATCTAAGGAATGAGTGACGAATGAATGGCAAAAAAGATTTATGAAGAAAAAGTAAACCGTAAGAAAGAAATAAGGAGACCTCGACGTTTAGTTCGAAAATTCGAAAATATAGTTTCAAAGATACTCGAGGAACGTCACATAAAAAGCACTCGAGCACTCCCCGAAGGATATGGATGAAGAGGTTGACGACAGTGGACAAGGCGAAAGAGGTATGCAGAAACCATAGCGACTGGCGCTCCGTTCTCTTGGACTACTCCGCTAGGGATACAACGTGAAGCTAGATTACATTAGAGTAGATTACAAATATGTAAATTAAAATACACTTCTTTGATTGAAATTTGAACTATTGCGTACGTACATTCCAATAGAGGTAGTTAAAAAATATTACATAATAATGAATATGTATTAAAATGTATTTAATTGTATTTATTCTTTAAAATATTTAATTTTATATTTTTTTATTAAATTACTTTCCGTTACGTAGCGAATTTTTGTAGAATAATTATTTTTATCCTGGGAAAAGAGGTTAATTTAAGCTTTAATTTAATTCATTACTTTCTAACGAAAACGTCCTCGTGGGACTTCCGATAGGATTTTTTAAAAATATTCATTTGTAAGCGGAAGGTCAACGTCAATTTATATGTTAAACTGAATAATAAAGTGCTCTAGCTAACTAATAATTTGAAAACATTGTGTGGGCTCTTATAGTAAATATAGTCCCCATGTTTAAATTTTTTAACTTAAATTTTTATATGAAAAGATTTCATTTTTTTCCCTACATAGCAAGTTGGGGGATTCAGTGATAAGACACTCTGTTTCCTACTCTACGTGTAACTTTTGCCGTGTTGAGTGGGGGATCTCAATACCGTATTTTATCGACTAGAGCGAAGAAATGTAAATAATTAAAATATAATTCGTTCACTTAAATGGAAATCGAACCTAAAATCGTCATAGTTATAGTCAGACGCTGTGCCATTGGGCTACGACGGCCTCAAAACTCTAATGTTAATAAAATATTAAATCTTTTGGAATGACGGAAAAGCGTTGAAAGAATTGACAGAATATTATAATAATACTTGAACTATACAACCTGTTTGATTCCAATATCAAGGTATTCGATTTAGTTTTTCTATGTAATAATTTTGTATTCAGACTACTTCACAATCCTATGACTATAAACGCGGCGAAATGAAATATTTAATATTTTCATTTTTTTCTCTGGTGTCGAAGCAAAGCTTGGCGTTGAATTTCGCCACTAGACACGTAAAGCCTCCAGAATTCGGCGAAAACTGAAGTGTTTTAATAATCTTAAAACTGCCACTCCTTCCTACACGCGGGTTATTGTATGAAGCTAAATAAATAATGAATTAACCTACTTCGAAGGAGGATTATTTTAAAATATTTAAAATAGTAGTTTTAGGGAGCTATTCACAAACTACAACATCTATTTCATGAAACAGGAAAATGAAGCAAAATTGACAATTAAATATTATTATATTTTCACTTTTAAATTCAACCTTATCCAATATGATTAATTAAAAGTAGATCATAATATATTAATTAAAAGTAAAAAACTATTAAAACAAAATTTTATTTAAAGGCGCTAAAAAATATTAAATAATGTTGGTCAATTTGAAACATTCAAGTTCTTCAATAAAGAGACTTGTGATATTTCCATTTCTTCCCTCTGGTGTCGAGGCAAAGCGCGGCGTTAAGTTCTGCCACTCAACACGCAATGCCTCCAGAATTCGTCAGAAAGTGGGGAACGGAGTGTCTTAATACTAGGTTCCCTCTGCCTGCCTCTGTGCGGGAAACAGCGTGAAGATTGATTTATTTATTTATTTTTTAAAATAAAATTGAAACACATAAAGGAGACTGAAACTATTCCATACATTTTTGGGCCCAGAATGTAAAGATATGAAAATGGTATGATTTAATAGATTTAGGTACATCATTCCCTCGCTGAAAACTATATAAATTTTGGCAATCTGAGAGCTGAGTTATTAGAGATTTGATAAAAATGAGGTTAAGTTCGCAGACCAATTTCTTGAATATCAACTTCTATAAAATATGTGATTATGTGTTATTATGAGTTGTTTAAGCATTAATGTTTATTATTTATAAATAAAACACATTTTAATGAATATTTTATTCTTCTTCTATTATCTATTATTAAAATGTCATCTAAGAAGAGTGCAGGTGGAACTAAATTATTTTGGTATCTAACCCAACTAAGGTACCATATAATACACATAACATGAGCACAGCAGCCTACTATTCGTCTTCCTACAATACAATTGCAGTATTTCATAGCAATAGCTTCCCTTCCTCTACGAAAGCTGTCAACTAAAATGTAACAGAAATATATTTTCCTGCTTATATGTCGGGATTATATCACACCTCTACGTAACCAGGTTGTGGTGGTTTTCATCGTCTAAAGGTCGTCGGACTAGGGTATTGCAGTGTCCATTGGCTATCCCACAATTCACACAGCGATTCATATCCATAGCGTGGCGGTAGTAAGATCCAAAAGATTTCAGAGTCCAGTGAGGAAGCGAGGGTCGTACAAAGTAGGCAGAGTCAAAATCCGAGAAAAACAAAACAGTAGTCGTTGAAAATATCAAACAAACGGGAAAACATTCAAAATGTCGATGCGTTATGACACGAACGTAATGACAGAAGCAAATGTTTTTTTTTTAATGTTTTTTATTTAATGGCCTGATTTTGCGATGACAAACAGAAGCAAAAATGCAAAAAATCATTAGACAAGGTGTGATTGTCAATCAGCTGTCACATCTCTGACTTAAAATATGATTGATATCTCTGACTTAAAATCGATTAAGATCTAAATCTTATTTTTTTCATTTTTCTCCACTTCCAGAATGTCAATTAATTTATTATTTGCTATTCTAAAAATAAAAAAAAAATTGTAATTTTTTAGATCACATCTCAATTCTTTACGTGACGGCCCAAAAGTTTCATTCTCCTTTATACTTTTATCAATTGAAGAGGAAGTAACATTTTGAGTTTTACCCAATTAGCAAGTGACGCCTTTTCAGTGATGGTCAACCATTTTAAATTACTTTATCGGCATGAAAATTCCCGTTGAGCATTCAATTTGCTGTGTTTAATTATTATGTTATTATTATTAAATTCGCTTACTCATGAATAATGTTTTATTAATTACTATTCAAAAACAAGAGAATGTTTTAATTAATATAGAATTATGTTTCATATTTAACTGTGAATATAAATTGCGTATATAAATTTAATTTAGCTTAATTTTGTCTGAACTTCATATAAAATGAAAATATTTTTATTTATTTGAAACAAATGGTATAATTATATAGCTGCGTTGTCGCTTACAATTCACATTGAAATATTATAAAGAGAAGAAACTACTTAACGCGTTTCAAGGTAAGGAGGTCAAGGGGGTCTTTAAATGTACGCTTCCCTACACTGCCCGAGATCCTCTCCTCACCAAGCAAATTGAAAATGCCTTCGAAGAACGTTCTAGAAATAAATAGATGATAGTTTAACGAGATATTTAAGTATACTATACACAGATTTCGTTGAATAACCTTTCGCTCCGACTACCACGTTCAAACTAAATCTATTTGGTATCCATCATCGTCCATTCATCGTGTCAGATTTTAGAAAATGCTTTATTAGTGTGGAGGAGGAGGGAACTATTTCTATGAAAATCCTTCATAACATAATTATTTTTGTTACACCCATACTATTGTCTAGCCATTTCTTAAGTGACTCCCAACGAATATTCCAGATGCATAAATAATGTGTCTCGCATTGTGTTTTAGATATTCATTTATGCCTATGTGTTAACACACAGGCTAGAATAAGAGTGCCAATATTTTTTATATTATTCTTTAAATATTTATCTTATTTTTAGTCACATTTTGGGCCATTGCATGTATTTTTTTTAGTTCCACGGTGTGTGACACCCGACATCGTGAACCTAGGTTTATGACAGCTCCACCAGTTTATCTTATCACCAGAGTGAGGAAATGAAAATATTTAATTACCTCAAATGGGAGTCGAATCTAAGACTTGGTATTTACAGTCAGATGATGAGCTACAGTGCAACGATAGTTAGTCACAAAAATTCTGTCTGTCCTAAAATGAAATGTAAGGTAAAAATAATATCCAACACCAAAAAAAAGCATAATAATATCGCTTAGTACGTTTTACAGTAAGCTTTTTACTGACTGGATAAAAGGTTTCCAGGTTGGCTTCAAACTAGACAATTATTTCTACAATAAAGACATACTTATTTAAATTTATCTATATATTTTGATCTTATACTTGCAAATAATTATAAACTAATGTTTAAATTAATTCAAGTAATTTATAAGGCAACTTCGCCTTTAATATCCCATTATGAAAGTTATACAGTCATTTAGCTGCCACCGCTTTCTTTGTCTTCGACATAATGCGAGGAAGGTGTCGGAATATCGACATGTAGGTAATACTATTACTTATATTACCTACGTGTTTCATAGACGATCAATATCCCAACCTTAACGCTAGCCAACCTTACAAGGTCTTATAAGTTTTATCAAAAAATATATTTTATTAAAATTTATCTTTTAATGAAATTAGGCTTTTTATTAAAATTCAATATTAGTTAATTTGTGAAGCTGTTGTGGCGCAGTGGGACATCGTCTTTAAATGTGAAGGCTGTGAATTCGATTCCTACTTTGAAGGAATGGTTTTTAATATCTTAATGCAATATCTTGAAAATTGAGTGGAAAGTAGAAAACGAGATGTACTAGATTCCCTCTGAAATCGTGAAGCTGTTTAAAAAAGTTAATATCTATTTGTCTTCCGTTCACTTAATGTTTATTAAGCTTAAAAACCAGTGCTTCCAAAGTTTTAATGACTCTTAGCTTAGCGGCTCCAAAGCAAGTTTTATACGATTTTTATTACTCGTTATTCTGTTATGCCTTAATGGTAACGAAGCAGTTATTAATTTTATCGATTAGTTGACTTCTTTTGTTTCCTATGGTCGTTATTATATCATTGAGGCCATTTGAGGCGCAGGGGCATAAAATGTAACTGTAATTGATTGGTTGTGGGTTCAATCCCCACTCAAGGAAATGAAATATTTATTTACATTTATATTTTCATATCTTCGCTCTGATGTCAAGGCAAAGCGCAGCGTTGAGTTCCGCCACTCAATACGCAATGCCTCCAGAACTCGGCGGAAAGTAGGGAATGGAGTATCTTAACACTAGGTTCCCTCTGCATACACTGCTGTGTGCGGGATACAGTGTGAAGCTGTTATTATATCATACAAAAAATAAAGTTATTTTTTCTGTAAGATTTTATTTGTTTTTATTTAATAGTGATAAATATCTCGCCACATGGATTAGCCAATTATGGCTAATTTGTTATTTTCTATTTTGGTGGATAGTGATACAATTTTTTTTTCCGATATCAAACGAGTAATATAGGTATATAAATAATATATTCTTTGCTATACTCTAATATAATATGCATCCTCCTCTTATTAATCTGGCTATTAATAGACTCCGCATTAAAATTCATAGTCTGAAAGATCTAAGTGAATATTCCTTTGGAAACTTGGAAAGCGATTGCTTTAAAACATGTAAAGAACATAAAGATATGTGGCCTAGTATAACATAAGTGTGTCTAGTTTAAAGCGACTTATAACCAGTAAAATATTTGACAAAATATAGATAGTAATAGAATAATAAAATAAATAAATAAATCAATAATAGAATAATTCTCTTCGTAATATATAATTTAAGCTAACTGATCATCTTACGAATATTCTAAATGGGAAAGTTTGTGAGGGTGGATGTTTGTTCCACTTTCACGCAAAAACTACTGAACAGATTTAAATAAAACTTAACAATAATATAAAACGATAAATAAAGATTTGTATATAATAATTTAGATATAATATAACAATACGGATAGGTGGGCTAAGCCGCGTTAAGGTGACTAGTACTCTATAATAAATACTTTAAATTCACTTACAATATTGACTACTATATAAAATAAATAGAACTAACGAACATCGCGTACAAAATGCTATTTCATTTAACATATGCATGTCAAGAGTTAATTAAATGCTAGCATTGCATTGAAAAATTCGATAAAATTTATACTTTTTGCGTTTACTGTTTTTCAGGAATTTATGAATGCTTTATATCCTTTTTTTATTGCTGTGCTTGTGATATCTACTTATATTTGTGCCTATCGATTAAACTTTCTACGGTAGGGCAAGAAGACATTTGGTGTAGTGTTAAGATACTTCTATCCGCACTATACGTCCAATTTTCGAGATATTCCATTTTGAGTTCTGAAATTGAACGTTGTTTTATAAGATTAATGAAGCTATATTTTTCCCTCGAATGGGAATCAAACCCACAACCGTCGTGTTTACGGACAGACACTGTATTTCTCCACCACGACAGTCTCACGAAATGTATCTAATTAGGAAAAGTACTCTTTTAGACGTGAAGAAATTTATGTGAACTTTAACACTTTAATATTTATACTAAAGATATCTATTTTAATTAATCTTTCAAGGCATGAATTAAATATCTGTAAAATAGAGACTTGTTATCTTAGTTAAACCGATTAATCTTCTTCACCTGCACCGTTCAAACCTAGAATGTATACTTGCCATAGCTTATTATAAGTACTTAAAACGCTTAAATGCCAAAGAAAAAAATGCTTGTTGAATGGCGGAACTTGACGTCGTGATTAGCCCTATAACTTAAGGAAATCAAAATAATTAAACATAATAATTTTCCTCAGCTGAGGAATAGAAAGCATACCACCAAGTTTTTTTGTTCTTATTTGATAATGATGCTTGATGTTGACGGCTTAGAAGTTTTAGCTCTATATATAATAAGACAGTAAAAATATTTTGTCTATACATTTAGTAATTTTGACTGAAATGGATAGAGGGACACTTTAAAAGAATAATAGAAAGCAAAAAGATTTTTTTTTAATTTCTTGTCTGTCTGTCTGTCTGTCGACATATTTTTGTCCACATTTTTCTCTGAAAGTACTGAACCGATGTACTTGAAAATTTCACCAATTGCTTTGTTTTAACTCAACTTAACTACTAAAGTTTAGTTCATCGAAATCGATTCATTAAAAAAAAGTTATCGTCATTTGAAAGAAGTCGTAATTAATTCAACATAGAAATAAGGAATGATCTTGAAAGAAATATCAAGTAAATACAAAGATTTTTTGGTTGGTTCATTCATATAATATATGTAACTAATTTAAAAACTGTACAGGAGTTAATATGCAATTATTACAGTTATTTTACAAAGAATATTATGAATCCTTCAAATCAATAATTTAACATTTAAGGCTGTTTCTGAATGATTAAAATAAATTATTCACTGACATCAGCACATTTAACAGAGTATATTATATAGGTAAAAAGAACATAAAGTTACAAAAATATATACGTGTAATAAATAATTAGCTTTATGTATATTTTATAAATATCGAATATCAATAATGGTCGTATTTTTTTATTTAAAACCATCAAAAATTCTTTGACGATAATATCGTAAAAAAATCATATTAGAAGTCATTATAGTTGTTAATCAATTCTGCTTATTAAATCAATAATCATGTATTTTAAACGGGCGAAGCCGTGGGCGGGCCGCTAGTTGATATATATTTTTTTAACTTTATTCGAACTGCCTCAGGTATAACGATATAGGAAAACTAAAAGGTAGACGGAGGAATATTGATTGATTATAGGTAATTATAAATATATTACTAACCCACATAACGTAATATTTTTATCTACACCTATACTTACAGTTACGGAATGTAACGCTTAATTAAAGCGTCATAATTAAAGAAAAAGCTGTTTTTCCGCCGGTAGTATATTGTCAAGACACGTTCTACGTTTTACACTTGGCTTCAAAATAAATAATAGGCCTTCACAAAGTATTTTTTTTCTTTATTAGAATATGATTACAATGTATTTTTGAAATAATTTAAATATAAGCATTGCCACCACACAGCTAACTTTACACGTTGGTAAATAAATATTTACATAATACGTTGGGCTTCTGCTGGCCATTTCTAATGCAAGACTAATTGATCCAAGATCTATTCTATCGTCAACAAGATCGTTTTAAGGAAATGGCAGCACCATTTTCTTAAAACTGCACATTTGGATGTGTATGTATGTAATCATATTTTCAGATAAGATCGCTTGAGGTAGGTAGTATGAGGTCAGATTTTCTGCAAAAAAAAGTCTTAAACTTACCAGAGACTATCAATAGAATCTTTGATAAAAACTTTGAAAAAATCGTATATATTTTATAAAAATATAAAATCATAAAACAAAATTAAAAACCCACTACAGCTTTTAGTGCAGATAAAAAGTCGAGCTTAAACATAGTAAACGTAAGAAACTCATGCATTGTTGTTTATCTTGTTTCATGACCTCGTAAATTTAACTGAAGCCGGTGTTTGCATCTTGCCGTGTTGTGAGGCACCATGCACTGGCAACACTGAATACCGGCGTTAATAATTTAAAAACTTTGAGTTCAACAAAGATCTTCGTCCCGGGAGATTTTACTATGACAGAAGGGTAAGATAAAATATTTGATGGACGTAACAGATGGAACTTTGGACTTTAAAGTATTAAATATAACTGTAATTTCATTTCAGATACAATATTCAATAAATTTAAATTTATTGCTCTTGACTCTAACACTGCACAATAACAGTATTTATTTCATAAATTTATATATAAGATATTAGATGTTTATACATATTATATTCAAAACAAACAATAACACATTATGTTAAAGTATAATTGGAGGAGAATGTATGTATGTATAAATATGTAAATGCCATATAATAAAAAATGGATCATTATATTTTATTATAATATATTCTGTTTACTTTCACGTAGTATCACATAGCATTGTAAGCAGAGTTTTATCGTAACAAAATACGATAAAATGGTATGTATTATTATGATAATTATCATCATGAGACCAGAGCCTCTAAATTAGGGTCCTAGGTTACCTTGCTATATATTGGATAAAGTATAAAGTATTACAACCCATTGTTTTAAAAAAAAAATACGTGATAAAATAGTAGGTATATGCATCATCACGATGTAAGATGAGCAAAAAAGAAAAAAAAATGCGATGTAGAAAGTTTAAGTAATAAAAAAACTTTGAATTCATCCTAAATCCTCTGATATTAATTATAATTAAATATGAATATGTTTTTATTACAATTTCAAATCATGTTTTTATTAAATATAGTATGAAAAATCATCATTAAAATGTTATACACCTGTGCGAATGAATTATGACTAACACATATCTTTCGCAAAGAGCTCTCGCAAAATTTTCAAACGCAAATTAAACGCAAGCAGAGCAGAAAGTTCTGGTGTCCATTTAATTCGGTTAATTTAAAATTTAATTAATGTTTGGACGTGTGTGCTCTTTTCCAAATTAAGTGTTCAGGTTCATTGTGAAAATATTTAAACGTTTAACAATCGGTTATTATTGAGTTATATAAAGCTTTATTTTCTTCTTATTACGTGTTTATTATTTAACTTTAAATTCTGTAGTAGTAAAGTAAAGCAGTCAGTCGTGCAGTGGTATAAATCTTTTGACTGTAAACACGATAGTTGTGGGTTAAATCCCCACTCGGGGTAAGAAATTATTTCATTTCCCCTCTCTGTCAACACACAATGTCTCGAATTTGGAGAGCATAGAACAGCAGCTGAAATAATTAAAATATATTTTCTATCTAAACGTTTTTATTTTATTTTTTGTGTTTATTTAATTTTTAAGACTGAGTATATCTCCAATTTTTTATCTTCTTAATAGTATATTACAAATTCCAATAAACTAATTCAACTACATAAAATATTTCATGAACGACACGTAAAAGCTCTATGATAAATATACTCTCTATGAATAATAATGTTCACAGAAGATTGGTTATATTAAGATTATTACCTTGCCTTTTATTATTATACTTCTTTTGACAGCTTCACTTTTTATTTGGCATGGTAGAGAGAATGTGATATGCGTTCTCCTATTGTGTAACATTATCTTTTTTTGCCGTACAATCTCTCGTTTTTTCGTGTGCTTTTTTCGCCTGGGACGTTTGGAACGTCATAATGTTAAAACTGAACTAAACTGAACTGAGAATTTAGTGACAAAACACTTCGTTTCCCACTCATTGCTCAGATCAAAACTAGACTGAAATAAAGCATTCGCTTTTTCGCTATAATTAAATTCAAGTAATTAAACCCTATCCACCTTACCAAACTACTATTTTAAAATATTATTTGACAGCAATTACAAAGAACAATAGCCTCCAATCCTCTACACAAAAACATCATTTAATCTTACTTCGCGGCACCATCTCCCTCTATCCTCCTAATTAAAGAGACCGGCTTCCGGAGAATTCTGTTTTAATAAATTGAGTTATCCCGCTCGAGAAATCATTATGCAACAATGCATCTGCGAAAACTAATTATATCGTAATTTGATGTTATTAAAATTAATTTTGCAAAGCGTGCTCGGAAGTTTTAAATATTTTAGGTTCGAGAAATTTTAGTAAGTTATTTTTTACTTATTTGCTTTTATTAAAATTAAAATAATAGGTATATATTTTTTTGCTTTGTATTTTTTCATATTGTTACTCTTAATCTAGAGTGATGGGGGTGGCGAAATCAAGTTAGAAAGAACATTAAGCACCAGACCAAAAAGACAAAAAAGAAATTCTTAAAGTCACAGCGTTGAATTCCGCTACTCAACACGCATCTCTAAAATAATACGGTGCGTGGGGAACAAAGAGGACGAACTTAATATTAGGTCCCTGCTATATGATTGATACAGCGTGACGCTAGAAAAACGAAAAACATATTTTTTTATTCGTATTTTAACAATTAAAGAAACATTTTAAATGTATAATGCGATTTTATTCTATTGTAAATGTGCACTCTTCTATTGATAAGCCAGACCGTTTCATCCGAGCCAATAAGTCACGTTATCCACGCTCCATATAAGGTACTTACCTATTACGATTATGGCAGTTCGCATTTGTACGCGAATTCCAATATAGAATAAGTACATATGTACGTATATGGTATGGTTTGTCACGTTTATTCTTATATTTTTATTACAGTAGTTATGTTTTATTATTTATAGATCTATAGTTGGTATATAGAATTATTTTGTTTTTATTCGGTATCCTATCTTTTTATTGTTCTTTTGAACGTGATTGTTTAGCGTTTAGACATTTTGTTGGGAAAATAGTAATAATTTATGTATGTATACCTAAACGTTAATGAGATAGTATTACGCTGTATCCCGCAATATAACACTTTTATCTACATTCCGGGGGAAAGTAACATAACCTAACTTAACTAAAATTTAATTAAAACATACATATGCACCTATGCGCCAAAAGTTAAATATAAATAAATTCATAAAAAGTCACGAAATATCTGGAATTACTACAATGGCTTAACTGTATATTTTCACAAACTGAAACTACGGCGCGTATTCAAACGAAGTTAACTTTCATAATTTACCCAGCATTTCTGTTGAATTTTTACATGGCCCCAGTGAGATAGCGACGGTAACAGTTGGTCATACAATAAACGTGTGAAATATTATGAAAATATGCATTGTATACGTTTGAAATAATTTAAATGTAAAGTCCTTTGTAGGCGATATCTTTTGTATATAAGCTCCGTAAAGACTTTTCAGAGTCAATTGCAAATAACAAAATTAATTAACAAATTTAAAAATTCTAAATCTCAGCGGTTTTGTAATAGTTAATTGTCTATCATTTAAGATGCGAAAAAAGGTTAGGGATAAATAAATTATAAATACTTTTACACTTTCAAATGATTTATTTCACATTTAAAAAACTAAAAACTTATTTAGAAAACGTATAAAAATGTTGAAAGTAGAGGGATTTGAACCCTCGTCTTTTACATAAAATTTATCGTAAAGACTTTTTCAACATTAATTTCAAATCATCCGTCTCGTTTTATCAATAAAATTAACAATTTTAAATCTTAGCAGTTATTTAATCTTAGCAGCTATTTGTCCACTATTCAAAATGCGGAAACTGGTTAGGTATAAACAAATTATAAAGGCCTTTTAAATTGTTAAAGATTTTCCACACTATAGTAAACTATACAAAAACAAAATACTTTTGGGATTTAAATGATTATTACTCAACATTACTCATTACGTTCAAGGAAAAGAAAAACACAAATATAGAAAAAAAATAGAAAACAGTTGCAACCAGAGGACATCGCAGGAACTATACAAACCAACTAATAGATGATCTGATAAATTATTCTGGGTTTATTCTACTCTCATAGATTAGTATCACGAAGCTACATTATCGCTCCACGTAACAGTGACTTAGTGGACCCCTAATGCCGTATGACGTAATGTGTGGTTGTTTGTTTACTACTGCTGTTAGTTTTAGAACTAACAGCTAACGAGCTTTGCTGATAGAATGTTTTCTTGTGTTAAGGATTATCATGAAATATGAAGTATTTTTATTGATTTTTTTAATTTTTGGGGCAATGATTTTTTTGTTATTTTCGTCTGCTGATAAGATATAAGGAGTAGTTGAATTTCGCCACTCAAGAAGAAATATTGTGAACTCGCGCATTCTGCGTTTTCCTCAACATTTGATTCTCTCTCTCTCTCTACACTGCCATTTGCGCGTTACAAAAAGCATAGAATATAAATAAATCTCTAATTTTATTTGAAATTTACTTTGATTTATCATGGTGACGTTAGTCACGTGGTGTTGTTATTTTTTTTCCTTTACGCTGTATCCCGCACATAGCAGGCCAGAGGGATCGTGGAACCTAGTGTTGAGACACTCTGTTCCCCATTTCGACGGTTCCGTCCCTCATTCTTCGTCGAATTCTCAAGGCATTGTCTATTGTTGAGTGGCGAAACTTAACGCTGGGCTTTGCTTTGTGACCAGTTCGTAGAAGTGAAAATATTAAATATTTCATTCCCACGAGAGGGAGTCCAACTGTCACGTTTACTGTCACACCCTTGCGCCACAACGTCCTGTTGTTAATTTCTACGTGTTAAATTGCTTAGTACTTACATCATTTAAAATGTTAGTAGTTTATTACTGTGGAGCGCGAATTTGTCGCTGCATGTAAACATTTTGACGTAATCACGTGTCCTTTTGCTTTATAATTCCGTAGTGTTTTGTTTTGTTTCTTATCATTATCTTAAAGGTAGCTTTTGTGGTGACTTCAAAATTAAATATAAATAAAGAAAATTCCATGATATTTTTGTTGTGAGTGAAACAGCGTCGGGCTGTAATCGCGATGGTAGTGAGTTCGACTGTGATAAGACAATGCGCTGTGTTGAGCTTTGTCAGTCAACACGCAATGTATTGAAAGTAGGGAAATGAGTGTTTTTCTACACACCTTTCCCCATTTTTTTCATAAAATTTTCGAGATACATTCTCTTGGAAGATTCTAATGTGAAGAGTGGTAGAACTCAAACTTAGCTTACCATAAAGTAGGATAGGCAGAGGGGATTTAGTATTTAAACATTTTGGGTCACACCTTCCGCCCAATTTTTGATCGAACTTACAACTGTCACATTTGAGGTACAACGGTGTGCGAGCAGCACGAGCCAGCGGTATTTTTTGTATTTTATAGCAATTTACATTAATTATAACTTTTCTACCAATTTCTAGCGTATTACGCTTAAAATTTCTATTGGTATATTTCATAGTAAAAAGTTGTGTTTCAAACATAAACTATCCAGATCTCGTGTGTTAATTCAGTGTGTAAACTATCTGTGTGCCAATTTTATCTAATTCCTTTTAGCTGATTTTGGGTAATTGAATAACAAATATTCATATGTAACACAAACACACGAACTTATATATATACTCGTATACTATAATAAAAAATAAGAGGAATATACAAAAATTTTACTAAATAATACGTTTTACAATAATTTTCTTTATTTTATAAGAAGGAGCTTTTGCTTAAAAAAGTTCAGTAATAATAATAAAATTTCACAAATTATTTTTAGACAGTAATTTAACATCTAATAGATTGTACATAATTGTGTAGATCTATTTAAACATTGGAATTACATGTCTTGTAAATATCTTATCTATATATTTCTTGATTCATTTATTAGTTTTTATAGGATAAAAAAAGCATATTTTTTTAATGAGATATGTAAAAATCCATTAATAATAGAAAAGTATAGTAAGATTACTATATTAATGGTGATCATAATATACCTTCATAATCATATTTCGTGATTGAAAGACCAACAGACAATCCACAGAAGACAGAAAGAAATAGAAATTCGGCATGTATGTAGGTTAGTGATTATAAAACTGGTTTTCTCGAAACAGCTGTGGTAACTGCTCTTTGTTGTAGTTTTTTGTTAATTGGGTGACAAAGTTTAAAAACGTAAAATTTTCGCCACAAGCTGTAATTTTCAATGTAAAAAAAGGCCACAGTTTTTTGGCATTAAATATTGAGATAACACTCAAAATTTCATAAAAATTGTGGTCCCTTTATTTTAAAAATATCTTCACTAAATTCTCTTTCGATTGATATCAAATAATATTATCTTAAATATATTTTTTTACGGTACAAGGGTGTGATTGTAACGCGACGCTTGTGGGTACGATCTCCACACAAGGAGACGAATTATTATTTATTAATTTTTTAATTATATATAATCATCTTAACATTACGGTATTTTTGCCTACTCTGCTATGTGCGAGATTTTATGATTAAATATTCTTAAAATTATACTTATAAAGTTTTCAAATTAAATTTGTAAGGAGCCCTACAACTGCTCCTTATCCGCCCTTTATTCGACGGCCGTCGTTCGCGGGAACATTACTATTGTGTACTTTTTCAAGTTTTAATTAAAACGTTACGTGTTTTTGAACCTAATTCATTTACTCTCTTCTCATTGTGCTGGAGGTCTAGTTAACACAACTTCTTTATTTCTACTTTCGTAAAATTTTTCAATACGGCTCCATCGTTTTGTTTTTCTTTTTATAAAAATGAATTTAAATATGTATAGGTATAGGACTGATCTATTTACAAACGGGCATTTCATTCGCCGCTCTAATTACTTATAGATATTTGATATTTATGATTTTTATCAATTAAAACAATGGAAATACATTTATGTTGAATTATAATTTTAATTATCTACGTCGCTAATAACAAAATGTGTTTGTAAAGTAATAATTGCGGGTTTGATTTCCACACACTAGAATACTCGTGTTTACATTATAGTGGCGCAGTGTCTGACCATAAAACGTGACGGTTGTAGGTTCGATTCCCACTCGGGGGAAAGAGTTATTTTCCAGCACTGGTGACAAGACAAAGAGCGACGTTTAGACTGTCCCTCAACACGCAATGTTTTGAAAATGGAACGATGCATGTGGTGTGGACTACGGAGTGCCTCAACACTAGGTTCCCTTTGTATCAAAATTAATTAAATCCGGCTCTATACTACTTATTCATGTTATATATTTTAGTAACATTTATTTTAAATTTATCACATGTCTCACAAAGTTGTCCTTTGTACGTAGTAGGCAAGTTCACCTTACATCAGGCGATATATTATCAACCCTAATTTTATCCCAAGTCCAAAGTAGAGTCCCACTTTTCGTTTCATATTCATAATATAACTAGTATTCATAATATAACTAGTGGAATATTAAGGTTCTGTTCATAAATATGGTTTTTATGTATATAATAAATAATAATCACTAAAATATGTATGATTATTTAATTTGTCCACATTCTGCGGATGGGTATAGAGAATACAGTAATAATATTATGTTACGTTATAATATTTTCTTTCTTCCTATTTATTTTATATTTTGTGTTGAAACTGGTGTAATGCATTGTCTATATACACCTGTAAAATAAATACCTATTATTTTACTTCACGCTTTATTCCATATATAGCGAAGTAGACAGAGAGAACCTAGCGTCTAGGCACTCCGTAGTGCGTAGGTACTACATTCGCCGCCTCATTTTCGAGACAATTCGTGTTGATTGACAGTCTCAACGCTGTTCTTTTTCCGATTGAAATTCAAACCCACAACCGTCGCGTTTTATAGACAGGCACCGCTGCGTCAAAATAGATGTAGATGATTAAATTAAAAATCCTCGCCTCGCTGTAGATGATTAAATTAAAAATTGTATATAAATTTATTTCATTGTTTTAACGATCGATCGATTGAAACGATCATGTATCGCAAATATAAGTAATCAGAGCGGCAAATGAAATTTTTGTAAATAGGTCAGTCCTATACCTATACATATTTAGAATCACTCTAACGAATGATACTAATTCATTTTTATAAAAAGGAAAAACAGAACAATGGAGCCGCACGTAAAATTTTATGAAAGTGGAAATAAAGAAGTTGTGTTAACTAGACCTCCAGCACAATAAGAAGAGAGTAAATGAATTAGGTTCAAAAACTCGTAACGTTTTAATTAAAACTTGAAAAAGTACACAATAGTAATCTTGACGCGAACGACGGCCGTCGAATAAAGGGCGGATAAGTAGCAGTTGTTGGGTTCCTTGCTAATTTAAGTAAATTTTTACACTTTATTTTCGGAGTATAAATTTGTAAATATATAAATTTAAACAATAATATAGGTTTGACATTTGAAAGTAACTTAAACAATGCGAAAATGCTGATATTTCTTTTTATATTAAACGCCGGATCCGTCGTGAGTAAGGAAAAGTGATGGAGAACTATTTGTCATAGTGTCAGCCTCTATACTTATATTATGCCAACAAGTTGCCGTGAAATTACATGATAAAGCGTTTTTTTTCTTGAAAATATTTTACCATAGGTACAGGTTAGAATATACTTAATACGTACGCAAGTACAGTGACAATGAACTTTTTTCACTATATTGGAATGTTTTATTTTTTTTCGTTGAACGGGAGCGATTAAAAATATGTTTACAAAACGGCCTTGGACACTTTTCATGAGATACGGGTTCGAATCCAGCCACGTAAAAATTTTTATACGTTTACGTTTCTTAGATAGAGCACACATGTCACAGCATCACGCACAGTACAGTAAGGCAGAGGGAACCTGGGAATCTAGTATTGAGACAATCCGATCATTCCAGAGATATTTTCTGGGGCGGAAGGGGGGCTGGACTTATTAAAACGTTGTTTTATTATTTTTTCGGAATTGGAGGAACAAATTTTTTGTTAGAAAAATTTTTGGGGTGTTCTATTCTGGGGTGGATACCTAGCCCCTCCTCTTCCTACGCCCATGACTCCGTTCCGTTCTACAGTTTCCGCCGATTTCTTGAGGCATTGCGTGTTAAGTGGTGGGACTCAATGCTGCGCTTTGCCTTTTTATCAAAGCGAGGAAAATGAAAACACTAAATATTTAATTTCCTTGAGTGAGAATCGACTTAATTCTATCATGCTTTGAGAAATACCCTACTTTTTGCTACCTACGAGCGATATTAATTGATTGTACTTGAATTCAGTTATTTGTGCTAACTCTTAAACTCGGCGATGAAAGAAACAAAATCAAGTGTTCAATAAGTACTACTTCTTCTACTAGCTTCACGCTTTATCCCTAGCGGGGTAGTCAGAGAGAACGGAGCGCCAAACTCTACGGTCTCTACATATCTCTTTCGCCTCGTCCACTGTCATCAACCTCTTCTTACATGCCCTTCGGGGGGTCCTCATGCTTTTTACGTAACCTTCCTCCAGTATCTTTGATATTGTATTTTCGAAGGTCAACCGAGGTGCCTCTACGAACCCACAACCTGTCGCGCTTGCAGTGGAACACATGTGCATCTGCACCACGACTAGCTTTTTCGATTCACATATATAAAGCATATAATAATAATTTTAAAATTCATACGAGTTACTGGAAAAAGAAAAAAAAACTCGATTTCTCTATAGATATCTTATTGTAATATAATTTGACATATAACAATATAAAATTTGATGTATAAAAGCACTGCCTCTAGTGTTTATTCATTCTTAACAATGAAACATTTTTTTTAGTCAATTTACTAACATTCATAAATTTTCATATTCATAAACGTTACTAGGTGTGTTTGCGGTTTACGAAATTCGTATAGCAGGATAAAACATTTGTACAGTATTTATTTAAATTCAACTCTGGCATATTTTAGTGAAAATGTTCTATAATCTGCTATGTTTGTTGCGTAAAATTGGAATACTGTGAAATAAGCCAAACTTCACCATAATAGTTTCTTAAATCGATTAGAAAATATTTCTTAGCATTTCATTATTTTACCCTTCAGGTACTTGGCCGTCAAGTTTCAGGGCAGGGAGCTCATACCAGTGCCTGTAACTTGTGACCCAAAGGTTTAATGGATCCCTTAGAGATAAGCATTAACGCATTCACTGTTCGTGCGACTCTCTCCACTTAACCTATATAGAAATTATAACTTATCACTTATTCCGTCCCTAAATAAAGCATATTTTAGAAATTAACTGATGGTAGTCCTAAACTGGTCCTGATCTTAAAGTTAACTGTAGAAAGATTTGTCTAATGTACCCGTCACTCCTACGTTTCCCATAGAAATAAATCATTTCGTTCATTTTAAAATTGAAAAATAAATTAAAAGACAAAACGTTAAACTTACAAAAAATATAAAATTTTTACTTTTTATAATTGTCAATATAAAAAAAATTCAGCTTCACGCTGTATCCCGCACACAGCAGGGTAGGCAGAACGAACCCAGTGTTAAGACACTCCGTTTCCCACTTTCTGCCGAATTCTGGAGGCATTGCGTGTTGAGTGGCAGAACTCAACGCCGCGCTTAATCTCGATACCAGAGCGAAGAAATGGAAATATAAATTTAAGTAAATATTTCATTTCCTCGAGTGGGGATCGAACCCACAACCAGTCGGTTTTACAGTCACATCTCGTGCCGCTGAGCCACGACTGGCCTTATAATTGTCAATATACTATTAAAATATATATCACACAATAAAATCTCAACGTCTGTATAAGTTACACAGTAGAAATAATTATTGTGCCTTATGTTGACCATTGATGTCAAGTTAGGCCTTTGTATGGACTACTTAGTTAACTTACTGTTTGTTGATAAGCTTCGTTGAGGGCTACAACTTTGAAATGTAACTGCCGACCTTGCTGGTTATATGGCCTTATGTTAGTTTCTGAAACTATTGAATAATAGCTGATGGTCGTTGTATTGTGATAGGACTTCAAATAAATTAATGAAGTTAAAGAAATTAATAATTTTTCTTTATCAAAATTATTTATATATTTTTATTTTTTACATATCTGTTGATTATTAATAATAATCTCAATAGATTATTATTTTATTCCAAACATCCACACTTTCTATAATTGACAATTATAGAAAGTTTGGATCAATGAATGTACTACTTTACCAGATCTATTTTATACAGAAAAGTTGCAAATGCCGTACCCGAAACGTTTCTCTTAGCATTTCCTACATTCAAGAGGATCTGATAGAGATCTCTCTTACATATGAGTTATCCGGTGTTAACATGTCTCTGTTATAATATGTTTTCTGTATATTTTGTCCTTGTGTGGCACAATCATAAATAAAAATAATAATTTTCAGGCCACATTGTGAATTATTAAAAGCACTTTGCGTGATTTGCACTGGTCATTGGGCTATGTTGCTTAAACACGCCATCGTAATAACGTGAAATTGTATTTTTGTATAAAATATGAATTAAATGTTATAATAGTACACAGTTTAGTTAATTTTAATATCAACTAAAGTTAAATTTAGAATTCATGTAGCAAAAATCCAATCTGATTTCGGAGTACGCCTGAAGCAATCGGTTACTATGATTATGTTGGCTCTACACATAACTTCTTCTAACCAGAGTCTTAAAGCTGAGTGTGCATATTGTAATATATATATTTTTTATAATTAGCTATATAATAAGTGTTTATATAGTTTTTTATAAAAAATAATGAGGTCGTCGTGGCGTAGTGGCACAAGCAGTGAGTGGGTTCAAGCCCTATTCAGGGAAATGGATAATTATTTATTATTTCTTTTCTCTGGTACCAAGACAAAAGAGTTTTGGCACTCAACACACAGTCCCTCGAAAATTTAGCGAAAAGTGGGCAACGGAATGTCTTAGGATTAGGTCTTAGGTTCCTTCTAAGTGCCCTGCTATATGCTGGATACAGAGTGAAGCAGATAAGAAATCGATATAATATGCTTTATAATTAACTATATAATGCCAGTGATTTATCATGCCACATTTTGTTCCTCTAAAGCTCACTGTACATATTGCTTTTCGTTAGTGTACAATATTCGTCATATAGTAATTTAAGTTTTTTGATTATAAACAATTTATGAAATTATATATAAAACTACAATTTACTATAGACGCGATATTTTACTAATATTCGTTTGACATGAAAATATGCTTCGTTCAGTTATGAATAGCGATCACAAAGGCTATTAAATTCTATCATACATTTTTTAAAATTGTTTTCTATTAAACTAGTATGAAATGGTCTACCCATTTGCGTTATTTTCACGAGCAATATATGTTTTTATGTGATACATTTACAAATACTGGTACTGTAAATTTTTTAAATATTTTACTTCTATTTTATTTGCTTATAAGCTGATATCAGTCATTATTTATTAATATCAAACAGATGTATCTCAATGGAGAACGGTGTCTCTAAACACTAAGTTCCCACTGCTTGTTCCCTCTGCCTCTGCTTACCTGCAGGATATAGCGTGAAGTTAAAAAAATACTTTATTTCACGAAATTTAGCTTTTTCCAATATAGTCATAATTATATAGTAGTCAAAAAGTTACTTTCTTTTGTTATTAAACGAGTAGCTACTAAATACAATAGACCAAAACATATCTAACAGTATTACAAAATCCATTATGGGTCATGAAAAATAATAATTGCTATAATTAGTTTCCGAGCTTATAAAGCTTAATGAATGCCGTGTTAAAGCAGAACAAAACAATTACCGTATATTCCATGTCGAACTGGCCCGTGGCCTGTGGTTACAACGCCAGATTACAGTGTCAGGCCAATGTTGGTATTTGATCAACGTTTTTACGAATTAACAAACCGTCCAGTTGTTTGTATTTACAAAAGGAAAAAAGTCGCATCCAATTTTTTTTCTTGTTTTTTACTCTATAGGTACGAGTTTATTTATTTCTATTGTTTCTCATGCTTGATGATTCGCCCACGTATTTTTTATATGTGTTCTGTTTTATTATTTGAGTATAGCGTTTCGAACGTGCCGGTTCCGCACTGATATCTACGACAATATCACTTTGTATACCTACGAAGGGAGTCTGAAAAAAAAAGCTTGAAGGTAAGTAGAGATAACATAGCTTTAGCATTTAGCATAGCATGGTTAAAATTATTGTTTTATAATACTTCGTATTTTTATTAAATACATTTGATTGATTATATATAATGAAAAATATATAAATTTGCGCTACAAAAATTTTTTTTCCCGATATTTTCAACTTAATCTGTGGCTTATAAAAAAAAATCTCAATAAACCTAGTGTATACGAGGCCTAGCGATGGCGTACACGTGTCGTGTAGATTGAAGTTTATCCGAAGTTATTATGGATTTTATGTCACATAAAATGTTGTTCCCTCAGCTAACTTGTGGTTGCCATGTAAAATTAAATATTGTGTCGTAATAAATGTAAGGTAACAAAGAATTTTAAGTAGAAGAGAACAGAAGTTTAGATCAAAAGGTTACTTCATTATTTTAAGGAATGGTAGGTGTGATATTTACTCACATGATTCTATTATTATAAGTATTTACTCACACGAAAATAAATAAATTAGTTAATAATAGTAAAGGTATTTTTAAGAAATAAATGAAAAAGGCCGGTCGTGGCGCAGCGGCACGAGGTGTGACTGCAAAACCGACTGGTTGTGGGTTCGATCCCCACTCGAGGAGATGAAATATTTACTTAAATTTATATTTCCATTTCTTCGCTCTGGTGTCGAGGTTAAGCGCGGCGTTGAGTTCTGCCACTCAACACGCAATGCCTCCAGAATTCGGCAGAAAGTGGGGAACGGAGTGTCTTAACACTAGGTTCCCTCTGCCTATCCTGCTGTGT
>JAATLQ010022510.1:88316-98810 GCA_013421005.1 Heliconius erato x Heliconius himera
TAGCGTGAAGCTAATTTATTTTAATTTTATTTTAAATGAAAAAAGAGGCCGTGGCCGATGATTTTGGGTTCGATTCCCATTTGGAAGAATGAAAAGATATTTAAATTATTTCATTTTCCGAGGATCGAAACCACCACCTCGGGTACAGTCAGCCACATGCGTACTATAGTAGGATGTAGGTAGTCCTTTGTTTTATCGGTCAACATACTTTGTTAACGTTGTACGTATGTAGGTTTAGAATAAATTTCATATGACTATGTAATTGAACGCCCACCCTCAATCAAGCTATAACAGTCTTTTGTTTGTTAAAATATTAAGTTTTGGTTTATTTTAAGAGGTTTCAGTTTCTAACAATAGTTGATGCATATTGGATTTTTAATGTATATTGGAATTAGATTTTGTAATTTATTTATTCCGTTAAGTAGAATTTTTAAAATACGATATAATATAATATTAAACTACATCTATGAGTTATATTACAGCGTAAAGTTGAAGAGTTTTCTTGGTTAAACGCGCTTTTTCAAAAACTTTGTAATAATAGAAAAAAAATATAACAATTCTTTTTTAGGGTTCCCTACTTAAAAGGAAAAAAAGAATCCCTTGTGTTGTTATCTGTACTTTGTTGTCCGTCTGTCAATGTTATTCTACCTATTAATTTTTACTTTTCGCATTTTTTTCCTTTATTGGTATTGTAAGTACTCACTTTTTGCCAAATTTTATAACTGGGGCAATGTAGATCAACGGGAAGTACTCTATAGGTTTTGATTACGCGGTGAATTTCATATTAAATGCAGCAAAATCGACGCATAAATGCACATACCTTTTGACTTGAAAAATAAAAAAAAAATCGATCTCTATAATATTTATATATTTGTTATTTTTTATAGAAAAAGTATTTAAACTTGAAGCATAGGCATCGAGGGATTGATACTTAGACGCGATCTTAAGATAAATGGTCTTGACAGATACATAGATGGACAACAAAGTGATCCTATAAGGGTTCCGTTTTTACCTTTTGAGTCGAACCTCTAATAACCTTTCTCTTTAATCATTCTGTCTTTTAGAGTAAATATCGCATTTTCCAAGCGTTCATCAAGGGAAAGCAATTTTCTTTTATACTATGCAAATATTTTGTTACAAACAGGACTTGTCGTTTATTTTCATTGAGTCGTATAACGTGAATATAAAAATTGTATAGGAACGCAAAATTACCGCAATATGAGTAAATTTTGTAACTGTTCTTGATGTAAATCTACAGGAAATTGGTTTCTGAATATCAAATCAAAATTATTAGACAATAGATTTCAGATAATTTGATAGTAGATAATAATAGACGATATTAGGGGAAAAGTGTACTAAATGATCCCCTTAAGGGAGAATACTCATAGTTTACACGATATTGAAATTATTATGCACCTAAAACCGCTTAATTATCTCTTAATTATCTGACCTGACCTGTTGCAGGCCCCAAATAACATGTCAGTCATTGCATTTGACCACATAGAATTAAATTATCATACTCGTAGATCTAAGACCAGCCTTTGTTTAGTTCACAATCACTAAATATTGTCTTTACGGCTTACAGTTTGTTCGAGGGGCGCAGGTATTAAGAGTGACGTTTTACTAAAAAACTCAAACCCACGACCGTCACGTTTACAGTCAGACTCTGACTGCTGCGCTGGCATGGGGGCCTTAGATTGTAAATTCTTCATTTTGTCTTTCATAAAAAAAAACTATATTTATTGTAACATTATGTATATGATGTAAATAAATAAGTTTCAAAAAATCTCTAACACATCATATCTATCGTCTTGGTGTCTAGACGCACATTGACATTATTAGAAGAAAAAACATTGTCGGTTATACAATATTTATCAACTTCACGCTGATCCCGCATGTACTAGGCAGAGGGAGCCTAGTGCTAGTTATAGCCACACGTGCCCCTATGCCACGACTGGCCTGACGGTTATACATAAGAGTATAAATTTCAGTTTAAAAGGCGTTTGATGTTGATTTTATA
Organism: Heliconius erato x Heliconius himera; assembly: GCA_013421005.1. Lineage (NCBI taxonomy): Eukaryota > Metazoa > Arthropoda > Insecta > Lepidoptera > Nymphalidae > Heliconius > Heliconius erato x Heliconius himera. The sequence continues at coordinate 90,337 of JAATLQ010022510.1, forward strand.
AGATTGATAAAACGTCAAAAGTTTGTTTTAATTAAATATTTAAATACAATTTCTAACTTTACCTCATGGCCTTTCACATTTTAGAATGTAACATTAAAATGAAAATACAAAATAAATTAGGTACACGTAGCGTTTTAATTAAAAGTTAAAAAGTAAACAATAGAAGCCACGGTGGTGGAATAAAAGCTATATAATACCAGTCATTGATTTTTTTATTATTTTTGTAAAAACTTTAGTGTTGACTTTTTGTTATAAAGTTCTTTTAAAAATTGTAGGGCTTAATTGAATATAAAATTTACATATTCTATAAAGTACTATCTAATTTTATGGAAATATGAATTTTGCACCAAACTGTTAGATTGTATGAAATTCACACTAGGTAAAGAGTGAGTGATTTAAAGACTACACTGGTCTTAATATAGTCGAATAAATTTCTTTTACATTAGTTTCAGTAATCTTACTTAATTATTTAGTATTTTTCAATGTCTTTTATTTTTAATTCATGAAGAGTTGACATACGCTACATATTCTTTTGTGTCGCTTGCGTATCTAAAATAAATATAAGTGAAGAATGCGTTTTGCTTCTTTTATTATGGAAGGAATACTTAAAGTCAAAGTCAAATAATATTATTCGAATTAAGAAGTTACATTTTTAAATATTTTTCCGCACTTAGGAAAGAAAAGTACACACGTACATGCCTCATTTTTTTACAATTACAATTTACCTCCACTTCACTAAAGTTAATGCCTCAGCCCTGAGAAGAACTTAGCAAGACTTTTTTATAAATAGTTTTATACAAAAAAAAAATGATTTCTACTATTATTCTCCCTATACATACCAGTATGGCGCGCCGACTACATGATCAGTATGGAAAACATATACATATTTATACATTTGTTTTAATTAGCTTTATATGACAGAAATAAATTTAAAATAACAATAAAAGTTATTAAGTAGAGATGTTTAAATAACAATAAATATAATTAAGTTAACTTAAGAGATACCTTGTAGTTGCTTCTACGTACAGGTGAGCACAGATTTGTTTGTTGATTATGTTAAGGGAGGTAGAACTTTGAACTGTTGAACTCGAGACAACTTTCGTCGTAAGTCATGTTACGTAATGTACCTTTGTCATAACTGATGGATGTCCTTGTTATTTCACCTTTATATTTCTAACTGTATTTAACATTCTATCGCAATATTTATAACGGCCTCAATGCTAAGGAGTGTGACTATACACGCGACTGGCTGTGGGTTCGATTCTCACTCGAGGAAATTAAATATTTATTTATTTCATTTCTTCGCTGTAGTATCGAGGTAGAGCGCGACGTTGAGTTCCGCCACTCAACACGCAATTCCTCCAGAATTCGACGGAAACAGTCTTAACACTAGGTTCCCTATACTTATTCTGCTGTGTGCGGGATACAGCGTGAAGCTGATTTATTTATTTTCTTTATTTTTATTTACAATATATATTAATTATAATATATATTATAAATAAAAAGGTGTTGTTAATAAGTACAGACTGATGAGGACACTACTAGCTCTCATAAAAGTAAGCTATTTAGTCAACTGGATATGAAAATATTAAGATTATAATAGATTTTATTCTTTCTATAACTAGTAACAGTATTCATTAATTGCACGGTATTATTGTTTTTCCACGATGTTTTACAATGCAGTCCAATAGAGTTAATAAAACCTGTAATAATTTTGAAAAGCTGTATTGAATTTTTTAATTAAAATGTTGTTTAAAAACTCATTTCTACTCTAAATAAAAAAGGGAAAATCTACTAATAAATGTACATATGTATGTATGTTACACAGTTCGTATTTTTTGCATTTACAAACGTCATACAAGCCACTTGACCCTATTTCAATGTATAAAGCGCTAATGGCAGAAGTGTTTTGAATATTCGTTACGTATTTACTCGACTGGAATTGTGCAAGCTTAGAAAAATAAGCTAAATGAAAAACCAAAATTTTTACATAAGCAATTATTCTTAACACAGTAGTTGAATTTATGCACTTAGTGCAATTCAAATCTTAGTATAACCTTTTCATAAACAAATAAAGATTTTTGAGTTATAACTTTCAGCTATTTTTTTCTTTACGCTATATCTTGCTTGGGAAGGCAGAGTGAAACTAGTGTTAAGACACTCCGTTCCCCACTTTCCATCGAATGAGGCATGGCGTTTGTGGCTTTACCCTGTTACCAGAGCGAGGATTAATAAATCTAAAATTATTTCCTGGAGTAGGAATGGAACCTACAACAGTCGCATTTACAGGCACACGTTTGTGCCATTGCACCACGACAGCCTTAATAATAATAGATTTATCTATATATTTTTTATTTACCTACATCCTAATTTTGTGGTGAATGGATATGCTTTCCTTATACATATATATGTATAAGGAATTGTTCGTGTTCAACGTATTTGCGATATCGCAAATACGTTGAACACGAACAGTTTTTTTCTTGTTTTAGTAATTTAGCTTAGCATAAACTGTGGGATTAGAGGGATATATAAATACATATATCTGTATAAAAAATATTGAAATATTGAGATTCTCTAGTGAAATCAAACTTAAAACAGCTATAGCAATAATTTTTAAATGATCAGTAAAAAATACTTGTGAAATATTTCTTGTACAGCCTCTAAAAGTTAATATTAACCATCACCCAAGTAACATAGCAATATTACAATATCAGAATATTTTTACTCGACAAATATTGTTTGACTATACTTGACTGGTGAAAAAGGCAAACACTTCGGTAAATACTTAAAAAATCGATTTATAGGTCAATTCTCATAGCGAGAATAACAATTATTTACTTTTGTAATTCAAGCACATTTTTTAACATGTTAAAATTGAGCTAGGTTTAAGGAAATTTCTGAGATTATTTTACATAAATACCAGTAGTCTTCAAAATTACTTTTGGAAAGAAATCGCCAGTATTTTTTTTTCTACTACTCCTGAAAATTTTAGTTAAAAAGTAATTTTACTTTAATGTTTTTTCCAGGATATGTAAGCCGATAGTAATATTATATATACAATACGCAAAACCTGTTTTTGGACAATATTGAAGAAAACGACGACCGTGGATCCAACAATCGGGCTGTGTTAGCCAATTTTCTATTAGAAATAGAATTTTTCCAATAAATCACACATTCCCAAATATCTGCTGAACCACAGACAATCGCTGAACATACATGGGGGTCCCTTACATATTGACTACTGTTGAGCGGTCGATCGCGTTACATCCTGTATTATTGTTATGAAATAAATAAATTATTACGTTCGCTTAATCCGACGCCGAGATTATAAAATAAAATAGTTGTAGAATATTTTACTTATAAAGTAAAATGTACTTATAAAAATATTTGTGGTAAAAAACTGAAAACAAACTATTTTTCGTTCAATTAAACATAAATAATGTTTAAGCCGTAGAGGCGCAGCGGCATAGCGTCTGATTATAAACGCGACGACTGTGAGTTCGATTCCGATTGGGGAATATGTTTTCATTTCCTTGCTTTGATTTGCTTTGATGACAAAATAAAGTGCGGTGTTGAGTTCCAGCCACACAATGTCGAAAGTTAAGCGGGAAATTAGGAACGGATTAGGTAAAAAAAAGTCACGATGCGTTGTAAAAAGTTGTACTTAAAATATTGCTTCGACCAGACCTTATACTACCTATGAATAATTTATTGATTTTCAAATTCTCGAAATACATTGTATATGGCGAACCATTTTAATACATCACAATATAATATTATGTTAAAGTTTATATGTCATATTCAGTAAATATCCTAAAGCGACCAAGCAACGTACCTATAAGCTTATTGTACAGCTTAAGAAATAAATCCTCTCAGCAGACTCTTCTTGAAAGTATAAGCTTCTACAGAACGGATAATTGTGACTGTCCACTATTCTATAGTAGTTATATCTTATAGTAGTTAAAGTAACTACTGAAAAATGTTTTTAATTTTCATTTTATGATATTATTTTTTCTTTAGTAAATCCCAAGGTAACGTAAGTACGATAATGATAAAGTAAGTAAGATAAGTTACTTGTGTTAGTGTGAAATAATCCACCGTTTTCTAAAAGGCGTACTCGTATATCATAATATAACGTCTCATACATACATAATTTAGACGTTTCTATAAAAGTTTATTGCGTTACACAGAATTTTGGGCAAGAATTTTATTTTCATTTCTCATATTGTATGGTGAGACGCCTTGTTGATATGTTCTTTACAATATAAAAGTGAAGTAAATAAAATCTTATTTTGTTATTCTTTTTTCTTATAATATTTTTATTCAAGTATACTTTAAAATACAATTTATATTACCGGTTCTTTTTTTTATTTATACTTACGTTCAAGAATTAATAAAAATGATGTGATTAAAATTAATTGGAGGCATACCACTTATAAATAAATGTATTAAAATTTGGAATTCCTTATATTGAATGATATTTAAGAAGTAAAACGTTTATAATATTAATTGTTAATATATTAAAAAAATATTATATTTTCAAGATAGTATACATCATCAAATCACTTGTATAGTTCGTTGCAGTTAAAAGTTTTGCTTAATTTCCTTTAGTTAGAAATTTAGTACCTAAATATGTAAGTAAGAAAGATTCGCGTAAGCCATTTTATAGTTAGAATATAGTTTTGAATAAATAGTAGACGATTCTTCAAGCTAATGTTGTAAAACATTCAAATTTTGTTCTGCGTAATGTACGGTAGACAAATAGAATCTAATGTAAGGACACTTTCTCCACTTTCAGCCTGAATTCGACATACTTCTTGTTAAGTGGTCTTGTGCCGTGTGATCCCGGCCTAGAATAGGATCATCCTGGTACTGGTGGTGTCGTAAGAGGCGACTAAAGTACGTGTGGTAGAGTCACGTCGCCAGCAATGGCAACACGCATGGGCAGACTCGACCGGATCATTACCACCCCCGGCATTTAAAACCGGCGTGAAGTAGTGGCTTTATGCCACTGCGTTTCGCATCAGATAGTGCCGGGCTCCGGAGCCCAACCCACCTTACAGGCAGGCAACGCACATGCAGCTCTTCTGGTGTTGCACGGGATCGTGGGCGGCGGTGATCGCTTACCATCAGGTGACCCGGACGCCCGTTTGCCTTGTCTTTTCCATAAAAAAAAAAAGAAACAGACTATAGCGCTTTGATTCACCAGAGCGGAGAAATTAACTGGAACATATAGTTTTCATAAAGTAATACGAACAAATTTTTCATTTTTTCGTTTTACTTTTATTACTTTAATCATTCTCTAAACTGCTTTAGCGGTTGAAACTTTTTAATTTGGCTTTATTTTAAAAAGTTATTTAAAATTAAAATATGAAAAGGTCGTTGTCAAACTGTTAGTTTTCCGTTTTAAACTTAATTTGGAATATGTTTTAAAATTCTTTCGAGTTCTTCGAAAGTATCTATTTATTTAGATATTACATTAGTACGTAATTATTTTTTTTTGTTTTGGATAAGTAAAAGTGAAAGTTTTCTCTTCTAATTGTCCAGAGGGACAAAAGATATGTTAGGCACCAGAAATCAATTTAGCTACAGACAATAGCTGATCGATCATAGAAATTTAAACACCAATCAGAGTTTTTGTCTGTCGTTTGTTAAAATCAACTGGACAGAAATGTACGAATTTTTGTATGGTACCTTAGGGTCTGCGGGTACATTTTAGTTACATCTCAGTTTTCATTATAGTTTCCCTAAAGTTAAAAATCGAAAAAGACAAATTATTCAAAACAGATTTTTCACACTAGTTTAGTGGATGGAAGTGAATGTATTTTGGTATGGTAATAGTTTAAAATCTAAAGCAACGTATAGGACAGTTTAAGTAGAAAAAATTAAACACACAATGTGTGACACAATCGAATTACGTTGAATACTCGCAAGTGCAAATAAATTGTTATATATATTTTAAACATTTTTTAAAGTTTATGTGGATTACATATAGGAAAAAAATACTTATTTAGAAAACGTATAAAAAAATGAATTGATTGGCGCAGCGGTACAAAGTGTGCCAGTAAAACCGACTGGTTGTGGGTTCGATCCCCACTCGAGGAGATAAAATATTTACTTAAATTTATATTTCCATTTCTTCTCTCTGGTGTCGAGGTAAAGCGCGGCGTTGAGTTCTCATTACGCAATGCCTCCAGAATTCGGCAGAAAGTGGGGAACGGAGTGTCTTAACCCTTAGGTTCCCTCATCCTACTCTCCTGTGTGCGGGATACAGTGTGAAGCTGATATATATGAAGCCGATATGAATATTCTAACATAAATCTTATTTTAAAAGAGAACATTGGTGACATTAAAAATAATAGTGGGTATATTTGTCGGGACTAATTCTAATGGCGATGTATGGTTAAAAAACTCAAATAAAGTACATTTATATACATAAAATTAAAATATTAATTTAAAATCTAAATATTTACTTTCCAAATAATAAACACCCTATAAAGTACGTGTAAATTTTGTATCAAATTTCGCTGTTGGCGAGAATCGATTCTAGATTGTTCCAAAGTTTGACTTTGTGTACTTCACGAATGAAATCTTACAAATAGGAGTAGCTGCCCTGCTTTGTGAATTTTTATAATTTTTATAAAAATGTTTTTATAAAAGACCGTAATTTGTTAAGTTCGTCGCTCTGGTAATGAGGCAAAGCCGCGTCGCCACTCAATACGCAATACCTCAAGAATTAGGCGGAAAGTGAGGAATGGAAGTGTCATAATGGCGATCAGAGTGTCTTAACACTAGGTTCCCTCTGCAATGGTACACGCGGGATACAGGTTGAAGATATAATCTATGATCAAATAATGTATACTGTTGTATGACAATTTATGTTACGCTAAATAAGCTTTGGTTCAATTTATACTTTTTTATAATTTTCAACATTGAATACTTACAATGTAGAAAAAATCAATATCCCCTATAATTAGTGCCAATCAACAAAAGCCTCTAACTAATCCTCAATATTTTATTTTTAATGCAAAATCCTATTTGAAATTCATAGCTACGTAACTAACAGAATCTACGTTTGACCTCATAATATTAATGGCAATTATATCTTCTTACATTTATTATTTTTATATCTCTTTATCTGGAGTTAACAACCCAGTGAGTGACATATTAATTCTTTTGTAATTTCGAGTCTTTTTATGTTTTAATTGAATTTGACAAACAATAATAGGGCAATGGTGTTTAAAAAAATCGTTGATACAGTGAAGACATTATTTATTATTAAATGTCTCTTAGATCACAAAACAAATAATTTAATGTATTATAAGTTATTTAGATAATTATACCCAACATAAAATGTAAAAGAATATGGTTATAAAGTAGCTTAAAAGAACCCATAAAGTTCCAAAAAAAAATGTAACGTCTTATAGCGGTTTGTAAGATACAACGCAATTTAATATTATTTAATATTTATGGAGTAAAATTAAAATTCCAAAATTTGTCGCAAAATTGTCCAAATTTATTTAACACATAAGATACATAAAAAGAGAATAATTTTACACTCACAGAAGGAAAGAAAGAGATTTAAAGAAATACCAAAAGAATATAAATAGAGAAGCGAAACAGACACGCTTATCTATTACTTTTTATATTTTGTTTCGCTTATCTATTTTTTTTTATAAGAAGACAAAGCTTAAAATTGAGTGCAAGCAAAGAGTGCAATAAATATACAAGTGAACGTCGCAAACGATTGTAACCGACTCTTTAAACGTAGCGATTCTACTAATAGGTCGAGATCCCATTGCATAAATCTGTAGGGATCAGTAATTCTAATGAGACTTATATTTAATAATGATACATGAACTATAATATATTTATCTATAGTAAACATTTTGCGGCGCGATACAAAGAAAACCAAATGCAATAAAATGATTTTCGAAGATGTATTGTTTCTAAATGCAATAAAAGTGCAGATGGCCAAATGAAATGTTTTTGACTTAGTTACTTTGTTTTCATTTTGGAGTGAAGACGTTTTTAGTTAACATTAGAAAAATGAAGATGTGTTTTTTTTTGTGTGACAGGAGCGAAAATATGATTAAATTTAACGATGAATCTCTCCAAAAGTGTAAAATTATGTTGTTGTTTCGCCAAAAAAACTAATTTTAAATACAGTGATATTTTTTTAAATACTGACACTATACACGGTTATCACTTACAGTGTTACAAAAAGTTCATTGTTCTAAAACAAAAATGTGAAAAAGTTTTTTTAAATTATTTTCTAATGCAAAACGTAAATATACTTTAATATTTAACATTATATATTTTTCTCTACGTAAATAACTTTTAATACAGGAGAAAATGCAGATAATTGTTGCAGTGGGATAGTTGCCTTAGTTTTGATTACATTAAGTTAGGGACGTCTTCGACGTATATATTTTTAATTATTGAATTTTGTTTTTCTATTTCATGTTTGGTTT